>JAREIK010002979.1:1579025-1626525 GCA_029783825.1 Sapria himalayana
TTATCTATATATTATCAATCTATCTATCCATTTGTCTATCTATCTATATATTTATCAATCTACCTACCTACCCACCTATCTATCTATATATATGTCTATCAAACTATCTATAAATGATCTATAATCTATTTATTAATCTATGTATCAATATGTCTATCTATTTGTCTATCTATCTTTCTATCCATCTATCTACCTATCTACTAAATATCTATTTTCTATTTTTCTATCTATCTATCTATCTATTTTTATATCGATCATTCTATCAATCTGTCTATCTTTATATCTATCAATTGATCTAAGTATCTGTCTATGTATCTATCTAACAACTTGTCTAAAACTTTTCAATCAAACTATCTTTTTATTTGTCTATCTATCAATCTATTTGTATATCAATTTGTCTATCTATGTCTATCTGGCTATCTGTCTATCTAACTATGTATCTATCTATCTATCTTTCTTTCTATATTTTTATCTATATGTCTATCTATTTGTTTATCTATCTATCTATATATTAACCTATTTATCTTGATATTTATCTATCTGTCTAGCTATTTGAATATGTATTTGTCTATCTATATGTCTATCTTTCTATCAATCTAACTATCTATCTATTTATATAATGATCTATCTATTTATCTATTTGACTAACCATCTATCAATATATTTGTTTATCCATCTATTTATCTATCTATGTGTCTATCTATCTATCTAATAATCTAAATGTCTATCTATTTATCAATCTTTCTTTGTTTCAAAACATCTATCTATCTATTCATTTGTTTATCTATCTTTCTATTAATCTTTCTATATATCTATATATCAATCTATCTATTAAACTATCCATCAATTTATCTATCAATTTATCTATCAATTTATCTATTAATTTATCTATCAATCTATCCGTAATTCTATCTTTTAATATGTCTAATAATTATATTATAAATCAATCTATCTATCTATCTATCTATTTGTCTATCTACCTGTCTATATATCTTTACATCATTCGGTCTATCAATCTGTGTATGTATGTATGTATCTATCTATCTATCTATTTGTTTATCTATTTTTTTATCTATATGTCTATCTATTGGACTATCTAACTAACTATCTATCTATATATCTATCTATATATCGATATATATTGTCTATATATCATCTATCTAACTATCTTTCTATTTTAATGTTTATTTACATATCTATGTCTCTGTATAATAATCATTCTATATATCTCATAATATTCTTTCAATCTATCTGTCTATATATATGTCTATCAAAAATTCTATCTATATATATGTCCATCTATCTGTCTATCAAACTATCTATCATTATGTCTATCAATCTATCTATAAATCTATCTATCAATCTATCTAACAAACTAACTATTAATATTTCTTTCAATATGTCTATCAATCTGTCTATCAATATATCTATTTATCTATCTGTCTATCTATTGATTTTAATGTCTATCTATCTATCTATCTCTCAATCTAATTATCTTCCTATCTATCGGTTTAAAAATCTATCTATCTATATTTCTCAATATCTTTTTATGTATATATATATATATATATCACTATCAATCTGTCTATTTATTTATTTATCAATCTATCTATAAAACTATATATCAATCTTTCTATCTATCAGACAATCTATATGTCTATCTATCTATTTTTATAACTATCTATCTTTCTATATATCTATCTAAATAACTATCTATCTTTTTATCGATCTATCTATCTATCTATCTAACTTTCTATCAATCAATCTATTAATCTGTCTATCTATCTCTCTCTCTATCTTTCTATCAATCTACATACCAATATATCTATTAATTTGTCTATAAATCAATCTATCAATCTCTATATCAAAATGTCTATCAAATTATCTATAAATATGTCTATCTATCTATCTATTTATCAATCAATCAATCTATCTATTTATCTACTTATTAGTCTATCTATTTGTTTTTCAATTTATCTATCTATCAATTTGTATTTCTATATATATATATATATATCATTTTATTTATCTATCAATCTATATCCCTACCTATATGTTTATCTATCTCTCAATCTATCAGTCTAATAATTTATTGATCTATATGACTATGTTTCTCTCTATCAATCTATTTATCTATATAACTAACTGATTAACCAACTAACAGTATGTCTATATATATATATATATATATATATATATCTATCTATCTATCTTTCTTTCTTTCTTTCTATCTATTTATATCTATATATTTTTATATATCTATCTATCAATCAATCTCTTTATCTATCTCTCTATCTATCTATTTTTGTATCAACATATCAATCAATCTATCTATCTTTCTATCCATCTATAAATATATATATATCTATTTATCTATCTATTTGTCTATATAAGTATCTATCTAATTGACTAACTATCTTTCTATCTATCTTTCTATTTTCCTATCTATCTATTTGTCTATTTATATCTCATATATATGTCTATCTATCTGTCTATTATCTTTTTATCAATCAATCTATCTATATGTCTTTCTATCACGTAGATTTATCTGCCTATCTATATGTCTATCTTTCTATCTATCAATAGGTGTATAAATTTGTTTTTCAATTTATCTATCTATATATCTACCTATCTGTATTTGTCTCTGTCTATCTATATGTTTATTTATCTATATATCTAACTATAAAAGTATCAATCTAATCATCCATTTATTATTCTGTCTCTCTTTATGTCTATCTATTTATTTATCTATCTATCTATCTATCTAATGGTCTGTCTATTTGTCTAATTATCTATCTAACTATATTGATATCTATATAACTATATATCTATCTATCTACTTGTCTATATACCTATCTATCGATCTATTTGTGTATCTATTTATTTATCTTTCTGTTTATCTAACTAACTAACTAGTTATCTGTGTATCTATTTGTCTATCTAAATATCTATATATTTGTCTATTTATTTTCTATCTATGTATCTTATAATATATCTATCTATTTGTCTATCAATCTTTTTATTAATCTGAATATCAATCTATCTATCAATTTTTATATCAATTTCTCTAATAATGTGTCTATCAATCTATCTATCAAATAATTTGTCTATCAATCTTTCTATCTCTATGTCTATAAATATGGTGATCAATTTATCTATCAATCTATCTAAATATCTATCTATCTATGTGCTTCTCTATCATTGTGTCTATCTTTTTTTCTATCAATATGTATATCTATCTATCTTTATATCTTTCTATCTATCTGTCTATCTATCTGTCAATCAATCTATCTATCTATTTGTATATCTATCTATCTATTTTTCTTTCTAGCTATCTGTTGATCTATCTTTATATTTGTCTATCTATCTATCTATCTATGTATCTATCTATCTATCTATATATCTATTTATTTGTTTATATATCTATCTATATATCTATCTATCCTAATATCTATCAATCTATCTTTCTATCTATCTATATAATAACTTTTCTATCTATTAGTCTAATAATCAATTTATCTGTCTGTCTATTTATATATCTATCTATTTTTCTTTCTATATGTCTATCTATCTATCTATAAATATATCTACCTATCTATACATCAATCTCTTTATCTATCTATCTTTTAATTTGTCTATTAATTTGTCTATAAATATATCTCTAAATCTATCTATCAATCTGATTATTAATATGCCTATAAATATATCTTTCAATATGTCAATAAAGCTGTATATTATTATTTCTATCTATCAAACAATCTATATATCTATCTATCTGTCTATTTATCTGTCTATCTATCTATGTATCTATCTTTCTATTATTTGTCTATCTATGTATCTATCTATCTATATATCTGCTTATTTATCTAACTAACTATCTTTAAATGTGTATATTTACTAGTCTATATATATATATATATTTATTTATATCTTTATCTATATATCTATAAATCTATCTATCTGTCTATCTATCTGTTTATCTATCTATCTTTCTAACTATTTATCAATCTAACTATTAAGCTTTTTATAAATCTACATATTTATCTTTCAATCAATATATTTATTAATATGTCTATCTATTTGTTTATATATTTATCTTTCTATCAATAAATCTATCTATTTGTCTATTTATCTGTCTATCTATTATCTATCTGTCTGTCTTTATATCTATTTATATATCTTTTAGTCTATCTACCTACCTACCTACCTATCTATCTATCTATCTTTTTATATATCTATTTGTCTAATTATATGTCTATCTATCTATTTTTTTTTCTATTTATCTATTTGTCTATCTATCTTTCTATTTAATTTTCTAATAATCTTTCTATCTATTCTCTAATAATATGTTTATTAATCTGTCTATCAATCTGGCTATCTATATATCTATCTATCTATCTATCAATCTATGTATTTTTTTATCTATCAATCTATTTATCAATATATCAATCATTTATCTTTAAATCTATCTATTAATCTGTCTACACTGCCTAGACTGGATACTAGTAAAATAAATAATGCATAAATTAAAATAGTGCAATAGATATAATGAATATTATATATATTCATCACCTCAAACTTAAAAGCAAAAAGAAATTAACATACTCCAGATAATTCTCATTAAAATCTTTTCCAACAATTGTGATGAGAATGGTTATTGCCTAGCCCAGCACGTGCCCAACCCAAAATAGCCTGGGTTTGAATCAGGAGAGCTAGGCATGCTCTCGTCAGGGCCTGGCCATGGGACCTAGTCCACCTAACAAGGGCCTAAGCCCTAGACCCTAGACCCCTGTGGGCCATGTCCTTGGAGAGTGTGTGCAAGTAGCAAGTGCTAAGCATGATGGCATCATTATATCAATATATTATACAAAACATAGAAGTGCTAATTGCTATGTGTTTCCATATATACACATAATATAATTATTGTGTATTACAATATACAAAATACATACATAATGTATAGAGAATGTATATACAATGTGTATATATACTCATAGTGAATATATACATATACACATTGTATATACATAAAAATTATTGTGTAGATACATGTATACATAATGTAAATACAAAATATATACATACATACCTTGTATTTAGAAAATTTTAAATTATGAATTAAAAAAATTAAATAACATAAAAAAAATTCTTTAATTTAAAATTATAATTAATACTTATAAAATAAAAAATGGTGACATAATCATTCAAAATAAAACTAAAACATAAAAAATTTTACAAATCATTAAGTCATAAAAAGATTAAAATTATAAGATCATTTTCAATCTAACTATTATAATCTGTACAACTTAAAATTTTATCATATACTTCAACATTTGTATTTTGTTGTAATGTAGGAATTTGATCCTGATGTCTCATCTATGTATTATCTTAATCTTTCTATCATAACAAATTTTCAATAATATTGATTGTAATTTGATTTTCCTATCTAAAATAATATTCACAATCATAAATATGATAGACTTTAAAATATAATAAACACATTAAAGATCAGAAAATCATGAGATATTTTAGATATCACGAATAAAATTTTATATAATTTTTACAAAGTCAATGCATTTAGATTCTTTATATCCTCTAAAAAAGTAGAACAATAATTGATGTCTAATTATTTTAATAAGTTATTTTTATAGCTCTAACTTATCACTTACCTCTAACTTATTTGAATTAACTCTTTATTCATATCTAGAATAATAAAGATGATAACAAGTTATTCATTTATAAAATATGAATATATGAATATATTCATATCTTAAGATAAAAATGACTTAAGTTTATATATTCCATGAATCAAATAACATTAATACATTAATGTACATCCTGACTAATTCAAATATATTTGATGTCTTTTTAAAATGTATATTTAATGAAATCTCATGATTAATTTTTTTGTATTGAATCTATTTAGTTTTAATGATATTATGAAATTTTTTAATAATATATGATGTGCTTTCAATAAGTATGTAAGATATGTTAACATATTTTTTATAGTTCATGAATAAATTATATGTGTTGGTCTTACAACAATAAAACATACATCAATGATCTTAAGATTCATAAGAAAATTCATAAGAAATAGAAAATAAAACATAAAAAATAATTTGAAATAGAAAATTCATAAGAAAATAAAACATACAACAATTGCATATGAATTTTTTATTGTTCATGAATAAATCATTTTTAATAATTTGAAATAGAAAATTCATAAGAAATAATGAAAAAAAATAAACAATAAAATAAAATACATACTAATAACACTTAAGATTTAGATGTTTAAAAAAATGAAAAAAAAAACTTTTTTATAAATGAGCAAGAGGGGCTCTCAAATGAAAGAGCAAGCAAAATGAATCTTCACCCACCTATAGTTGACTTTTCCCCACATATCAATGATCTTCAATTTTATTTGTTGGATTTTTATACAAATTAATAATTTTCAATAATATTCAATAATATCAAACATTTGTTTAATGATATATGTGTTTTAATGATATATTATTTATTTTGATATATTTTAACATTTGTTTTATGACACTTGATTTTGTTTATTATAATTCCAAATTAATTCATTGATATATTTACATCATAAAATCAATCCTACTTCATCAAAATAGAAATATAGATATTTTTATATATGTCCACAAATTATTGTTCATTTTGAATATGAGAAAAAACTCTTGTTATACTTGCTAGTAAAAGGTTAAACAACATACACTTTTAATGATTTAAATATGTTATATAAAACTAAAATATGAACATGTTGTAGAATTTTTTAAAAAAAAAAAAATATTCATAAATATTTGAAGTCATAAAAAGCTGACCTAAAAAGATTTTAAAATAAATCACCAATATATAAAAAATATATAAAATGATAAAAAATCATGAAAATTTATCACATTTCAAATAAAATAGTTAAAAAAGTCAGATTTTCATGACATTTTATGGAAAACTTTTAGTGTCGATCAAAAAATATTCTAACAAATGTCAAGTAATTATCATTGAAAATATATCAAATAGTATTATCCCTCCATCAAATGTATTGGATAATGTTCAAGATTCCTTAAATCACCACTGACATTGCAAAAACTCATCATAAAACTAAATTAATATACATTATATATATATTTATATATTTGAAAATTTAATGCATGTATACACACACACACACACACACATAACATCATATGTATATATGCATATCCATATATGTATGCAAATCTATAAATATATATGGATATATTGACATTGTTATATATGATGTATAAATTTATATGTGGATGTTATAAATGATATACATGTACATATAAATTTACATATATGTGACAAAGGCGATCATAAATCATGATTGAAAGAAAAAATAATTACTTGCTTGTTTAATTTACAGTATTACATATATTTTTATGCACTAAGAAGGCAACAGCTAGAAAATAAAATATATAAAGAAAGGACATATTTTTGAACCAAAGATCATATTCATTAAATAAGAGGTATCGAAACTTTCATTAAAATATCACCAATTTGTTTAGAGGAAAGATGATGGAGTTAAAGATGCTGAACATGACATTTTCATGAATAAAATGGTAGTCAATTTCAATGTATTTGATGTAAGCATGAAACATATGATTATGTAATAAGTGAATATCATTTTGATTGTCACCGAGGAGGAGAGGTTGATGTTCGGTTTGAATTCCAATGTCATTGAGAAGATATTGGAGTTACATGAGATCAACAATAGTAGTGACCATGGTGCAATATTATGTTTATGCACTAGAGTGGGAGATGGTATGTTACTTCTTGGAACCAAAATTGATGTATTTTCATGAATAAAATGATAGTTAATTTCAATTTGTTTAATGCAAGCATGAAAAATATGATTATGTAATAAGTGTGAATACAATTTTGATTGTCATGAAGATGGAGAGGGTGACATTCGGGTTGAATGCCAATGTCATGAGAAGATATTGGAGTCACATGAGATTAGTAGCATAAGTGACCATGGTGTGATATTATACTTTTGCACTAGAATGGGAGATAGTAGGTTTCTTATTTGAAGCAAAATTAATGTATTTTGATTCAAGAAAGATGAAAAAACTAAAAGTAATTTGTTGAGTTAAAAGGATGACTTACCTAATCTACATTACAAAAGGCATAAAAAGTAAGTGAAATTTATTATAAATATCGCAAACCACATGTGAGGGTTTCCTTGATGCAACTAAGTATGTGTTTAACTACATGAAAGTCCATGGTTGGAAATTAGAAGTATTGACTGACTAAGTTTATAGCATAACTAATTTTAAGGCGAGTTAAGGTGAGACTTGAAGGGACCCATAAAGTCATTGGTAAGTTATAGGATTAGTGAGATGCTCATCATCAGGAAGAGGAGTAGATTTGTGGGCAATGGGTGTATTTATTTTTTTAGCATCAAGCATGTTTGTTTTAACTAACAGGTCATGTGCATATTTAGTTTGAGTAAACAAAGGAGCATCGGAAGATGTTTAACCTCTAACCCCAAAAAATAATTGAGATTGCATAAATACTTCAAAGAGAAATAATCATTGAGTCAAGTAATGAGTTAATGTATAAAAAAGAGGCCATTACCAATAAGAATTATGCCATCAAGATAAACAAGAAAGAGGACAAGATAATTAAGTGTGATGAATGAATAAAAAGTTATCAGCTTGACTGAATTTAAAACAAAAAAAAAGATTTTCGACAAAAGTTTAGCAACCCAAGCACAAGGAGCTTGTTTAAAGCCATATATAGACTTATGTAGAAGGAAAACACAATGTAGGCAGATTGTTCTCACAAAACTAGGATATATTTTCAGGAAAAACTTTTCAAAGTGATAACTAATATGGAAGAGATTCTTGACAATAGAAAGGAAGAGATGACTAGTGGTAGCCTTGACAATGGCCAAATGTTTCACCAAAATCAAGTCTAGGAATTTGGTAAAATCTTTTAGCAACTAAACATGCTTTAAAGCAGTGTATCATATCATATTCTTTGAATTTGGTCCAATGTACCCATTTTTTGCCAATAACTTTAAAGACTTAAGTGTTATTAGCATGAATAGTAGCAAGTTCTTCTTGCATGGAAGCTATGCCGATGGAGAACCTTGAAAGTATTTTTTTAGTGTCTTAGGATCATTTCTAACAATAAAGACAATTCTTGAAAACTATTCATCAAGATTAGAAAAAGTTGTAATGGAAAGATTATGAAAGAAAGATAATTCATTTTTTATATAAAGAAAATAATATCATTAAAGACTACATGTTGAGAATTGTAAATCCAATTTTATGGTGATTCAAGACATCTATAACATTTGTGTAAAAAATTATATCCTAAGAAAGAATGAGATACAACCTTTTTGGAAGATTTGTACATGTTAGAGGTTTTTAAATGAATAAAGAAGTGTGTACCAAAAACACATAAGATATAGTAACTTGGATGGTAGCTAAATAATTTAAAATATGGATAATTATTACCAATAAAAGATAGATGTAGTCTATTAATAATAAAAGACATAAGTAGCAGTTAAGAAGGTATCAACCAGATTTTAAAGAGACATTAGCATGGAAAATAAGAGTCAAACTTATTTCTACAATATGTCTATGTTTTATCTCAGCTAATCACCTAATTCATTTTGTTCATGGGTATGTAAATATGATATTTATTTTATCCCATATTGAAGCAAATGATTTGAAAAATTACTTGAAGAAAACTCATCTCCTCCATCATATTAGAAAGTTTTATCAAAAATTGTTTCAACAAACATATGAAATTTTTTAAAACATGGGTAAAAATTAGATTTGTATCTTAAAGGATATACATATATGTATCAGATAAAATCATCAATAAAAATAACATTGTATTAAAATTTATGTGTGGAAATAAGAATATTGGGCCAATTATATCACTGTGAATTTTTTCAAGATGAAAACTCATAGTAGTTTTTGATTTATTAAATAAACCTTTGCGATAATTTCCAAGTTGATAATTAGTGCAAGGAGTATCCTTAACTATCCAATTGGAAATAGTAAACCAAATTTTTGAGTATACTACTTGAGATTTTGTAATAATATAATTTTCAATTTTTTCATGTTAAAAGATAAAAAAAATTATTATTTATGATAATTTTTAATTATCTACTGTATAGAGTCATTCATAACAAAAACTGAAAAAGTTAAATTCAAATAACAATCATTGTCATGAATAAGTTGACTAACATATAATATATATTTTTTATCTCAAGAACTACTAAAACATTTTTAAAATTTAATTTATCATGATGAATTTTATGAGATACATTACCAGTATAGTAAGTGATTAGTAATGCTTCTCTATCTCCAACAAGAATGTGATCATTACCAAATTAATGCTTCAAAGTTTTTAATTTAATTCATATATGAGGATACTCAGCTTTGTGAATAGCTGAATTTTAACTAAAAATTTTTCAAGGGAATCCATCTAGGTGATGATAACATGGCCAAGGATGTAAATTTTAAATTATCATAACTTAAATTATCTAGAACTTTTTGAGTTATGTGGAAATAAATGTAAGTAATAATTTGTAATAATTCTTCCTATCCTCCCCCTATTTTTTTAGAAATAATACTTTAAGCTTATTTAATGCTCCTAGTAGATTGAATAATCTAATCTCATATAATAATAATGACTTTCTAAAATGAGATATCATCTTGAGAGAAGATATTCCAAATATCATATGAGGCAAGATAGTAATGATGGATCCAATGAATGAATCCTATTTATTATTGATACACAATAGTTTCTTAATGAAAAAAAATATTATTTTTTGGGTTGATCAAAAGAAGACCCAACCCACTGTGGGAAATAGGTTTAAAATCCATGCTCCATGAGATCTTATGCCTATGTATATCTCATTAAGCAATAGCAAACTCATGAGATTTGTATGATTTCATTGCCAACTCATGTAGCTATCCCCGAGTGTACCCAATGAACTGAGGGTGTAAATTGTTAAACAAATTGGAGCTTTTATTACTCTCATTATTATAAAAATATTGTGATATGATTACAGGTTACAAATTTTATGAATATTTTATCATCATTCATTAGTTTTATAAGGAAAAAGAAAGTAGCACATTATAACTATCATCCAAATCATACTTGATTTCTGAGGCTGTTTTGCATTGATTCATAGCTCCAAGTAATTATAAGTAGTTATACATAAATGTATACAAAGTTATAACCATATATATAGATTTGCATATATGTAAAAATAGTTAAAAAAAGTTATATTTAATTATATATAGTTGTATTTAGTTTTACAAATATTTATATATAGTTATACACATATAATTAAACATAATGTTGTATGTTGTTATACATGTAATTATAAATATAGTTATATGTGGTTATACATATAGTTACACATACAGTTATACTTATATTTATAGATGTAGGTATATATATGTATTCATATAATTTTATATATTTAAACATATAGTTATGCATAGGTATAGATATAGTAAAACACATTTTTATATACTAATATATACAAATGTATATTAAATATAAGTTGTAAATTATATATTTAAATAAAATTCTGTATAAATCTTTTATACTTACACATATAATAAGAAACAATTATTTATAGTTATATTGTATTATACATATAGAATATATAGCTATAAATATTTATATATAGTTAAACATATAGTTATATATAGATATATTCATACAAATAGTTATACATAAATATATAAAGTAATAAATAAATATATAGATTTACATATATGTATACATAGTTACAAATATAGTTATATTTCATTATATAGAGTGTTATATAGTTATACAAATATTTATATATAGTTATACAAATATTTGTATATAGTTATACAAATATTTATATATAGTTATACAAATATCTGTATATAGTTATACACATATAGTTAAACATAATATTGTATGTTATTATATATGTAATTATAAATATAGTTAAATGTGGTTATACATATAGTTAAACATATAATTATACTTATATTTATACATGTAGGTATATATATATATATTTTTTATATTATTTTATATATGTATACATATAGTTATCTATAGGTATATATATGGTAATATACATTTTTATATATTAATATATAAAAATGTATATTAAATATATGTTATTAATTATATTTTTAAATATAGTTATGTATAATATTTTATAGTTATATATAAAGTCAAAGACAATTATTCATAGTATATGTTCTTATACCTTTGGGATCCAATGCAAAAGGACACAAATCAGAATACAAACAAGTTCGGATTACAATATATCAAAACAAAGTTAATGTGGTCTTGTATTTCAGGCATTTAATATATAAATATAAATACAATTTGCATCCCCCTAGAAACAGATGATGTCATCCACATAACAGGACAAAACTCAAGCAAAATATGCAAAGATTAGATCAACATCCAGATATGTCAACAATATTTGTCTCATCCTGCTAAAATTGTTTATGACTTGCTGGCCAAGTAATTGGAAAGCCAATTAAGACCCTCATAGAGGCCCTCGCTAGAGGTAGTATAGGTGCTCTGAATGTGCCAATGGAATTGGTGAAGAGAGTGAAGTCCTAGCTTGTCAGTAATTTCAGCCGCATTCATCACATTGAAATGATCTTGCTTATTGGTAAACACCAGCAAAACTTCATCTTGAAGCTTTTCCTTGTTTAGCATCCTATGTAACTCATCTTTAGCTTCAACAACTTGATCTCTATCATTGTTGTCCACCAAAAATATGATACCTTCGGTATTTTGGAAGTAATCCCTCCATAAATGACGAATCTTTTCTTGACCCTCAACATCCCACACAACGAAATTGATGTTTTTGTATCCAACAGTCTCTATATTGACGACAATAAAAGGAATTGTGGTGACAATATTATTTAAATAAATTATAGTATTGAATGAATATGTAACTCCATGGTATGTAGTATTGAATGAACCTTATCATTGCAAGTAGTACTCTTATCAAATTTTGAGGTAAAGTGTTATAGATGGGAGATTATTAGTATCTTGTAATAATAACACTTTTTGCTTTTGCTCTCACAAATATGTGTAACATGTTACTATTTATGTACTCAAGAATTTTTCTTTTCAAAATTAATGTTGATATTTACATATATATGCATAAATATATGTGCATATACACTGCCCTACACACACAGATATTTATACATCCATATACATTACTATACATTATATATCAGCATACTCATTTTTGTACTTTTGTATATACTCACACATGTATCTGCATTTTCAAAGTAGTGAGTATATACTTGTATGCATGCATATACTATTGTACAACCACACAAACACACACACACACCTATTTACGTAATGTATTTTTAAAGTTACACATGAAACTATTATGTGTGTGTGTGTGTGTACAAGTATTTATAATTTTTTGATTTTGAAAATTTAATTAAAATAAAATATTATATATTGTACAAATTTATAAAATATTGTAAATTTTTTATATTCAAAACAAAATTTGTGTGTGTGTGTGTGTGTGTGTGTGCATGTATGGGTGTGTGTATGCATGTGTGTGTTGTGTGTATGCGTGTATGCGTATGTGTGTGTGTGTGTGTGTGTGTGTGTGTGTGAAGCATATTAATGCATAAAATGAAATTATGAATTATATATATGAGCTTCTATTTTATTCAAATAGATGTTTTTTTAATATATATATTAACATAACTACCATATACTCAAATAAATAAATGAAGTTGGCATATTTGTAAATTATTTTATTTTTACAAATATGATAAAAATGAAAATATAGTTCATAAATAGATAATATTATTTTTTTTCTATATATATATTTTTAATAAAATATTAATGTCTATGATAAATTTGTACCTATTATTTATTATTATTAATAAATTTTTAGAAACTTTAATATTCGAACAAATATAATGTAGTGCATATATATACATGCCTTTAATATTTTATAAAAAATCAATTTTTTCTTAATTATGTTCAAATAAACCAAATAACTATATAAATATATGAGTAAAGTTTTCTACAAGTAATTATTTTTTTTTATTTTATTCAAAATAAATAAATGACCATATAAATATCTGATTTTTTTAAATAATTATTTTTAAATTTCTTTTTCAAATTGAATAAATGATAATGTTTTTTTTTGTAATTAATAGATAGATTACAACATTGTTTATTTAAAATAAATATAACATATTGCATATTATGAAATGCAAATTTTATTTTGTAAATAAATTTTATTTGAAAAGTTTTATCTTTGTAAATTGAAACTACATCATATATATATTTTAGAATTTTTTTATAATATTAATTAAACAAACATATTATAATTTGTTTTGAAAATTACAACATGAATTTTAAAAAATGAACATTTTTATAAGAAATCAATTTTAGTTAAATGGTATTAAGTAAAACAAAAATACAAACCCTAAACATATTAAATCATAATGATTTATACAAACATATAAAAATACAATAAAAATACATTTAAGGTTGATAGAATTAAATTTAAGTTCCTAAAATATATGGGAAAATGATAAAGATGTATACAATATCCAAAAAAACATGTATGAATGAGATGAATGATATAAATGGATAATAAGTTTCCGAAGCATGTAGTCATACATGTTGTAGTTGTAGTTATATATAGTTTTTCATGTAATTATATATATTTAGACACATGGCTATATATAGGTTTGATGTAGATAAATACTTTTATATATAGTAATATGTTCATATATGTATTATTAAATACATTTATATCTAGTTATATATAAATGTATAGATCTTTATACATTTAAGTTTCTCATATCAATAATTGTATTTAAACATAACTATACATCAATATGCATATCTGATATAATTTGAATTTCCTATATAAGTGTATTTTACTATATCTATAACTATAAAAATAGTATACTTAAACATAACTATATCTAAATATAATAACATATAATTAACATACATTTAAATATAGATATATATATATATATATATATATATATATATATATATATGTATGTATGTATGTATATGTATGTATGTATGTATGTCAGATAAGCTGGATATCGTATATATTTTAATCCAATCATATTGATAGTCAAAGCTAGGGTATTTATAAGGGAGCCTATGTGGCATTTAATTAAACATAGTAATTAAAGTATAGTCAAATATATACATGTATTTAAATGTCTTGTAAACTAGTATCAGTGTACATAAAGCCTATTACATTTTATTTGAAGTAATTGAAAACTAGTCAATAAATGGTTATATATATTAATTTGACATTAACAGATATTAATGTGACTATACTTTAAATTTACAAATATTAAATAGACTCTTACATTTTTATAAGAGTGTGTTTTTCTCTATACATAAAGCCATGTATAAAATATAGTTTACAGATATTAATGTAATTATACTTATTGGGTAGGCACGACATTATGGAATAATATATATTTTTATTAAATGTGTTTTTCATAATAATGACTTACAAATTTCAAATATACATTATTAAAAGCCTATCATAAAGTCAGAATACCTTTATTTGTGTAAAATATGTATATAAAATAGCTGTATAATACTAATTATATTTGAAATACATGACATGTATATTGAATGTATCATATATAGAATTATGATAGATAGATAGATAGATAGATATATATATATATATATATATATTTATGTGTGTGTGTGTGTGTGTGTGTGTGTGTGTGTATGTATGTATATTAAATATATGTTGTTATATTTATATATAGTTATGTTTATGTATACTATTTTTATAGTTATAGTTATTGTAAAATACACTTATAAAAGAAATTCGAATTATATCACACATGCATATTGATGTTTATGGATACTTTTTATATATAGTTATGTATATTGATGTAGATATCAAGTTGGCATACCTGATGTGCACCATCAACATCCACGCAATGAGAACATATTATATTACAAATGAATGAAGTATGTGTATGAATAAGTTTATATAAGCAATCCAAGCATACCGTGGTGATAAAAGAAAAAGAATTTTGGAAAAAAAACTGAATCAAAATGCACACACTTGCATTAAGATAATAGATGAAGACTTAGGGTAGAAAATATACCTCAAATCAACAATAAATTCTCACTTACTCTTTGATTAGGGTTTTATGAATTGGTGTCGAGAGATAGAGGTGGACTGTAGTGGACTTAGGTGCTGTCTCTCGAGTCTCGACAACAAATGTTTAGCCGAAAAAAAAAATTACTAAAATTACCAAAATTATTAAAATTACCAAAATGTTTTTCATTATAAAAACATTAAATAAACAATAAAAATATAAAATACAAAAATACTCATTTTGCTTATTTATTATCAAATTATTTTCAACAAAATTCATGTGCGTGTAGCAAGGTGCACATGAAAAACAAATACCTTATAATTTTTAATTATAAAATTAACTAAACACTAAATATATAAACAATTTCAAAAAAATAAATATTTAGCCTTATAACAAAAAAAATAAATAACTACAAAAATTACAAAATTCATATAATAAGAAATACATGAAAAAAAATATGCCTTATAGTCACTCTTCTAAGAGTTATTAAATACTCATTATGTTAAAAATTATAAAAATATATATATTTTATGGTTATTAAATTTGAAGAATTCTTAATAATTTTTATGAAGATAATATGAAATAATTTTAAAGGCATAAATTTTTTTATTATTTGATATCATTTATAAATTTTAAAATTCTAAAATTTACTTAATGTGAGAATATAATTAAAAAAATTATATTTATTATTTTAATAAAGACTGAATATTAAAAGCTAATCGTAAAAATAATTCTCAATTATTTAATTTTTATAAATTTTAGTATGGGAAAACATCTATGTATTAATTTATTATTATCAATTTATTTTCTTTTAAATTTACTAAAAAAATTAAATTTTTATTTTAATAAAGATTTTTAAATTTTATAGTAATTATTTTTTTAAAAGTTTCGTATAATCATAGAATTTTTTTTATACTTATAATAATATTAATATTTACTAGTTTATTCACCAATTCAAATATTTTTAAAAATATTTTTTATTTAATCATACAAAATATTAATTATCATTTATATTAGTAGAAATTATAATGTATGTTCATTTATTTTTTAAAATATCTTAAAAAATTATTATAATTATAGAATTAATTACTTGATCTTACTTTAATATAAATTAATGCATCATAAAAATAGTTATTTTAGTCTTTATTAATATAATTTTTTTTGTATTTTTATATTTTTTAAATTATTTATTTATAATATCCTTTTTTATAAGTTTATGAGGAGAATGTGTCTTTCAGGGATCACTCATATATAGACCATTAAAATACAATTAATAAATAAAATTAAATAAAATATTAAAACTAATAATAAATTAAAAAAAATTAAATAATTAAAGATTGGCTAAGGAAATATCATCGCTAAATCCATTGCTATATTTGGGATTTAATTAGCTAAAAAAGTTCAGTCACTAAATCTATCGCTATATTCTAGATTTAATTAGCTAAGAAAGTTTCGTCACTAAATCTATCGATATATTCTAAATTTAATTAGCTAGAGAAATTATGTCACTAAAGTCCATCATTATATTTAGGAAGTAATTGGCTAGGGAAGTTCTATCACTAAAATCCATCGATATATTTAGTATGTAATTAGCTAGGGAATTCCATCGCTGAATCCGTAACTATATTTCGGGATGTCATTAGCTAGAGAAATTCTATCACTTAAATTAATCGCTAAAATCCGTCGCTATGTTTTGGATATAATTAGCTAGGGAATTCCATAACTGGAATCTATCGCTATGTTTCGGATGTAATTAGTGAGGGAAATTCCATCGCTAAATTCATCGCTAAATTCGAGATTTTGTTAGCTAGGAAAATTCCATCATTAAATCCATCGCAATATTTAGGATTTTATTAGCTAGGAAAATTCAATCGCTAAATCCGTTGCTAAATTCCCAGCTTTTTTGAGTGGATTTACGCAAATATTTTGTCGCTTATCCATTGCTATATTACCCATTTTTCTTGAGCAGAATTTACGAAAATATTGCATCTCTAATCCATTGCTAAATTCCTCACTTTTCATGAGCTAAATTTACGAAAAATATTCGGTCGCTAATCCATCGTTAATCCGTTGAAAATTATAATTCAATGAAAAATCATAAATTACTTGCTATTCCCAAGAAAATTTCTCGCAATTTAGCTAGGGATTGATCCCTAGCTAAATGAACATTTTCTTGAAACTGTGAAGTTGTGCATAAAAATTGGATGGGTTACTATAATGGAAATGGAGTACAGGTATGACATCTACTTAACACATCATGATAGGTGATTTGACAAGCATCCTGAAAAAGTATATTTGGTATTCTTGTTAATTGAACTCATGTTCTTATGGTTAGAGTAATGTTTGTTCATGATAGTGTTGAGATAAGACTCTTTGATATGTCTATCTGTTAATTATATGCATCTATATAGAGTAATTCATATTTGTTGATCTACCAATCTGTCTATACATTATGTTGGGAAATAGTGTGTGCGAATATATTCTAGTCTATCTTCATATACATACCCATAAGTAAATAGATAGTATTATCAATAATACTATATAGAGTATTATTGAAATTACTCTATATTGATATAGATATAGAACCTCTCATTTTATAGAGACAATTATCTATATATACCTAAATGGGAAGATAGACATTTCTATCGCAAGTTATTTTGAGATGTAAAAGCATCTATTTTTGAATTGTTGATAATCACTAGATAGATTAAATATCTATAAAGTTAAATGACGAGATGATACTTTTTAAAAGTAGAGAGATTAATATAACAAATAATTATATTTAGGTATATAGAAAAATACCGTTCTCTATCGTGGCAGATAGGTAGACAGATAATCACAATTTATGAAAAGCTACCAATCAATTATTAATCTATTTAAATACATGACCCTATATATGTATATATTCAGATATATGTCTGTCTACATATATTTATAGACAGACAGATGGAAAATATGAAAAATTGAAAATTATATATTTATATATAATTTTTGGATCACAATTAGTGTTAGATAGAAATAAGTTAAGAGACATATTTATCTAAAAGAAATCTATCTTTACAAATTTCGTCACTATCTATCTATATGTTGATCAATCTATCTTTCTATCTATCAATTTGTCTAACTATCTATTAATTTATTTATCTATCTATCTATTTTCTATATATCTATCTATTTGTATATCTATTTGTCTATGCATTTATCTATCTTTTATCTATTTGTCTATCTATCTATCTTTGTATTTATTTATCTATTTGTCTATATATATATATATATATATATGTATATCTATCAAAGAATCTATTTGCCTATAAATATCTATATCTATTTATCGATCTATTTGTATATCTATCTATCTCTCATTTTATATATTAATCTATTTATCAAACTGGCTATCAATCTATCTATCAATTTTTCTATAAATTTTCCTATCAATTTATCTATCAAACTATCTATCTATCTATATATTTTTTATCTATCTATTTTTCTATCTATCTATTTGTCTATCTATCTATATGTATATTGATCTTACTATCTTTCTATGTATCTATAAATTTGTTTGTCAATGTGCTACCAAATTGTCTATCTATCTATATATATGTATGTATGTTTGTCCATCTATATGTTTGTCTATTTGTATGTCAATATGTTTGTTTATCACTTTAACTATCTGTCTATTCATTTATTTGTCCATACTTTTATTTGTCTATTAATCAGTCTATCTAGTTGCTTGTCTATATATATATATATGTGTGTGTGTGTGTGTCTGTCTATCTAATTGTAAAATAATCTTTTTATCTATATGTATATATGTCAATCAATCAATTTATCTATCTATTTATTTATATATTTATTTTCTAACTATCTATATAACTATCTTTTGGTTTATTTCTCAATCTATCTAACTATGTGTCTATTTTCCTATTTATCTATCTTTCTTTATTTCTATTTGTTTATCTTTTTATATTTATATCTGCTAGTCTATCAATCTATCTATCTATCTCTCTATCTATCTATATGTCTATCTATCTATTAATCTATCTTTCTATCTATAAGTCTATCAATATGGCTATCTATCTATCTATATATCTATCTATGTGTCTATCTATTTATCAATCTGTCAATCTATCTACCTGTCTATCTATTTGTTTATCTATCGATCAGTCTATCTACCTGTCTATCTTTCAATCTATTTGTCTTTCGATCTGTCTGTCTATCTATTTGTCTATCTATATGTCTATCAATAAATATATCTATTTATCTATCAATCTATCTATGTATCTATCTATCTATCGATCTATTTTTAAAACTATATATCAATCTATCTATAAATCTGTCTATCTGTTTATGTATCTTTATAACTTTTTATCTATCAATCTATCTGTCTTTCTTTTTCTAATTATTTGTTTATCTATCTGTCTATATATTTGTATTTCTATATGTCTATCTATTTGTCTATAAATCATTCTACCAAACTATCTATCTATCAATGATACAATCCATTTGTTTATTTTTATTTATCTATCTATCTATTTGTCTATCTATCTATTTGTCTATCTATATATATATGTATGTATTTATCTATCTTTCTATTTATGTTTTTATCTATTTATCTATCTATTTATATGTCTATCTATCTATCTATTTAAGTGCTTATCTATTTGTACATTTATATATCTATCTATATATCTATCTAGATATTTGTCTTTCTATCTATCTTAATTTTTGTCTATTTATTTGTTTATAGATTTGTTTATCTTTCTATCTATCTATCACTCTATCTATCTATCTATCTATCTATCTATTTATAAAACTTTCTGTCTGACTATAAATATGTCTAGCTATCTTTATATCAATCTATCTATCTATGTATCTATCTATGAATTTTATGTCAATATATCAATCTATCAATCTATCATTCTATATATCTATATGTTTGTCTATTTATTTTTTTATCTATATGTCTTTCTATTTGTCTATCTATTTGTCAATCAACCAATATATCTATCTTTCTGTCTATTTATCTATATATCTATCTATTAATCTATCTATTAATCTATTTATATATCTATTTGTCTATTTATCTATTTGTCTATTTTTCTTGTTATTTATCTATTTATCTATATATCTATCTATCATCTATCTATATATCTATCTATCAGTCTATCAATCAATCTATATGTCTATCTATCATTCTATCTTTCTATCTAAAAATCTAATTATCGATTTGTCTCTCTATATGTCTATCTATCTATCAATCAATTTATCTATCTATTTATATGTTATCTATCTTTTTTTCTGTCTATCTATTAATCTGACTATCTATGTATCTATCAATCTATCTATCAATTTGTATATAAATCTGTATATCAATCCGTCTATCAATCTTTCTATAAATCTATCCATCAATTTGTTTATAAATCTATCTAACATTCTTTGTATCAATCAATCTATCTATTTATCGGTCTATCTATCTATCTTTTGCTAAATATTTTTATTAATCTATTTATCTATCTATTTGTTTATCCATGTCTATCTCTCTATCTATTTTTAAATATATAATCTATCTATCTGACTATCTATCTTTTTATCTCTCTATCTGTCTATCTTTCTATATATCATTCTATTTATCTTTATATTTATCTTTTAGTCTATATATTTATCTATCTATCTAAGTATCATTCTATCTATCTATCTATCTATATGTGTTTTTATTTTTCTATCTCTCTATCTATCTCTATTTCTATCTATATGTCTATCTTTTTTTCTATCTATCTCCTCCTTTATCTATTTATCTATCTTTCTATCTGTCTATAAATATGTCTATCTATCTATATCTATCTATCTGTCTGACCACTGTCTATCTATCTATCTATCTGTTTGTCAATCTAACTTTCTAATAATGAATCTATCTATCTTTCTATCTATCTATCTATCTGTCTATCTATATATGTCTATATATCTATTTATTTATCTATCTTTCTATATATAGATTGAATAGATAAAAGATACAGAGAAATAGAGACAAATTGATATCTTTATAAACTATTATTAACTTTATTTTTCCTCATATAACCCTATAGATGAGACTCTTCCTATTACTCATTTTTTTCCAACAATTGATAATCTGTAAGATATAAAATTTAACAAATTATTTATCAATTTATTAATTTATTAATTTATTTCTTACTTGCTAATTAATTTTTTGTTACAGGACAAAGTTAGAGCCGTGTGGTTTCATTTCTAGGGTTCTAAGAACAATTTTCAGGAAGTCCTTTAAACCTAACGGACAAAATTAGAAGTCACTAACAAATAGAGACCAATTGATGATTTGGAGAGAATTTAAGGTAAATATTACTACCTAAAAATTTTTACATCTTTTATTTATTCATTTGTTCACTGATTAAAAATTGTTTATTTATAATTACAGAACGTTTACAGGTGGACACATCCAAAGGTGTCGGTCAAAAGTGTGTCTACAAACATGCTGATAGTCGGTATAAAGACACCGTGTACGAGATCAAAGATAAATGACTAAGGAATAAAGAAAAATATTTGAGTGTCTCGGATCATATTTTCGAGGAGTGGTAGAGTAGATGGGAAGATCTGGATTATAGGAAGAGGTGTGCTAAACAGAGCGCCAATCGATGATCAGAGCAGGCTGGGGAGGGTAGTGGCATGTTTACACACACTTGTAGATCTCGCTCTTTGTGTGAGCACGGATGAGCATTGGTATTATTTCTAATTTATACTTTTTATATTTATTACTTTGTGAATTATGTTCAATTATGCCTAAATTTCATTTCTCATAAGAAATTTTTTTTAATATAATTAACATATGTATTGTGTGTAATTATAGACATGGAAGGAAGGTAAGAAGCCCAGTGCTCCTCACTTATTTAGATACACACACATGAAGGCTCATGATGATCAGACATTCGTTGATCAGAGATCTCGTGTAGCAAATGTAAGTTTAATTAAAAAAATTAATTTTTTTTGTTTGAATATAAATTGAAATACTTTTCATGCTTTTATATTAGGTTCTTTTTTATTAATTTTTTTGAATATAAATTAAAAAAATATAAATTTAATTAAAAATATGAGGAAATGTTAGATGCTGTGACTCAAGCGTATTCCAAGACTACTTCAGGTTCATGTGATGGTGCAACATATAGTTCTCATTCATTAGCTCCACCATTTGATGTGAATTAAATTAGGTATGCAGCTATTGATGGCAAGTAGAAGATGCCCGTCTATGGCATCAGTTCATCGAGATCTTCATTCTACTCTCATAGATGACCAGACTATGAAGTTGAATTTTTATGACCAGTTTCAAATTTATTCTCGAAGATGGAGGAATTTTAGCATGCTATGCTAAATTCGATACAGTTTCAGTTGGCCGATACCGAGCGACACATGATCGACTATGAAGATGATAGGGATGAGTTACGTATGTGTTTTGACTAGCTTACAAAGAACTTTCAAGGAGGACTGTAGTTCAACCCTGATGATCAACCTCAGATTGTTCAGTGTAATGCTCCTGCTACAGCATCTACTCCATCACCTACAGTAGCACCTGCAGCAACCACATCAGGGCTAGCAGTAGCAGACAGCTCTACCCCAATACTAGACATCTCACCATGTAGATCAAAAACATCACAAGATAACTATTATGAAACTAGGTTGGATGATTGAGTGTATACAAACATTTTTTCCAATGCCTTAAACATTGATTTTGGATTTTATTTTTTTATTTTATCTTGATATTTTTAATATATATATATGCAGTATATATACTTGCTTGCTAGAGTTAATTGGATTTTTATTTTGTTGTTTTATCTGTAAATGTTTATGTAGAAGCTGAATCAATACTGGAAGCAAAATGATTGTTTTTTTTTGTTTTATGTTCTAGTTTCTGTAACAACTAAAGAAATACTACAAAAAAAATTAAGTAATTGCCGACCAAATTATGACCAAACTGACCAAAAGTTTTTAATATCAATGGTGGGTAAAAGGTCACCAAATGATCGGTAATTCTTTTGGAGATCAATTACTGACCAATGATTTTAAAAGATTTTGGTCGGTTTTTTGTCGCAATTTTCTAGGCTTTTACCGATCATTTTCTGACCTTTTACCGACCTAATGCTTTTGGTTGGAAAATGGTCGGAATATCATCGGAAATTATTTGTCGGTAAATGGTATATAAATTGTTGCTAATTACCAACCATTTGGAGACCATTTACCTTCCTAATTCTTTTGGTCGCAAAATGGTCGAAATATCATCAGATTTTGTTTGTAGGTAAATGCTCTCCAAATGGTCGGTAATTACCGACCAATTGGAGACCATGTTTCGACCTTATTTATTTAGTTAGTAAATTATCATATTATAGTTGATAAATCTTTGTTGGTAGAGGATCGATAAATTGCCGGTAATTTCCTGACTTACAAATTTTTGTCGATAAAAAATCTAGCGATGAGCAAAATTGCAACCAAATATTTTGATCTGTAAATTGTTTGGTATTTGGTTTATCGACCAAAAAACACTAAATTTCCAACCAAATAATTGGTTGATAATACGGTGAATTTTAGTAGTGATAGTCTAATAAATAAATAGAGAGAGAAAAAAAGAAATAGACAGATAGATAGACAAATTGACACATAGATAGATAGTTAGATAGAAAGTTACAAATATAAATAGATAGACAAATAGACAAATAGAGAGATAGACTGATATACAAATATATAGATATACATATAGATAACTAGACAAAAAGATAAATATAATCATAAACAGATTGACAGATAGACAATTTGACATATTGATAGATAGATAGTAAGATAGAAAGATAGAAGATAGATAGATATATAGATAGGCAGATAAATACATAGAAAGATAAAGACAATAGACACATAGATACATATACACATACCACATTGTTACATAGTCACATATATAGATAGATATAATGAAACAGAGAGATAGTCAGATAGATAGACAAATAGACATATTTGTAAAAAGACATATAGGCATATAAAAAGATATATAGATATATAGATAAACAAATAGATAGATTGAAAGATAGAAATATAGATATACAGATAGATAGACAGATAGATAGACAAATAAAAAAATAGACAGGTAGCTAGATATACAGATAGAAAAATAGATAGATAGATATATATATATAGAAAAATATATAGATAGATAGATATATAGATAGTTATATGAATTGAGAGATAGATAGACAAGTAGAGAGAAAAAATAAATAGATAGACAGATAGATAAATAGTCGGATAGATAGATAGACAGATAGACAAATAGTCAGATAGATTGGTAGACAAAATGATAGATTAGCAGATTGAAATATAGGTAGATAGAAAGAAAGATAGATATATATATATATATATATATATAGATAAATAGATAGATAGATAGTCAGATAGATAGACAGACAGATAGATAGATAGATAGATAGACAAATCAATAGATATGAAAATTGTAGATAGTCAGATATATAAATAAACATCTAGATAAATAGATAGATAGATAGTCGGATAGAGAGATAGACATAATGTTTGATAAATAGATAGGTTTGATAGATAAATAAATATATAGACAGAAAGATAGTTAGTTAGATAGATAGATAAATAAATAGACAGATAGCTAGATAGAAAAATATATAGATAGATAGGTATAAATATAAATAGATAGATAGATAGATAGATAGGCTGATAGATAGAAAGACAATTAGATAGTTAAAGATATAGATTTAAAGATAGATAGATAGTTAGAAAGGCATATAAATAGATAGATAGTTAGGTAGTTAGACAAATAAATATATAGATATATAAATAAATAGATAGATAAATAGATACATAGATAGATAGATAATTAGATATAAAGACAGATAGATTGATAGATAGATAGAGAAATAGACAGATAGACTAATAGACGGATAGAAAGATAGATATATTGACAAATATACTGATAGTCATATAGACAAATAGTCAGAGAGACAAGAAGATAGATTGATAGTTTCATAGATATATAGATAGATACATATATACATAGATTTACTTTTCGTCTAAAACATTAAAAGATAGACAATTAGATAGATAGATAGATTGCAAGATAGACAATTAAGCATATAGAAAGATAGATAGTTAGATAGTTACAAATAAAGATAGATAGACATATAATCATTACGATAAATAGACATTCAGATAGATAGATATATTGATACAGAGATAGATAGATAGATAGATAGATATATACACAGATAGCTAATAGACATAAAGATAAATAGATAGATAAATTGACAGACAGAGAAATAGATAGATAGATAGATAGATTTATAGTTAGCTAGACAAATAGACATATAGATATACAGACAGACAGATAGATAGATAGAGACATAGATTGATAGATAGAGTGATAGACAATTAGATCGACATATAACAATATAGCCATAGAGATAGATAGATATATATACAAATAGATAGACAGTATATAGATAGATATATATATATATATATATATATATATATATATATATATATATATATATATATATATATATATATATATTTACAAATAGATAAATTAAAAGATATATAGATATATAGATATATAGATAGATAGATAAATAGATTAAACATATAGAAAGATAGATAGACAGATAGATAAATATAAATAAACCTATAGTTAGATAAACAAATAGAGAGATATACAGATAGGTATATATGCTGATAAATAGATTGATAGATAAATAGACAGATAGAAAGATGGACATACATATATATAGAGAGATAGATAGATATATAGAAACATGGATAAATAGATAGAAAAATCAAAAGATTTACAGATAGTCAGATATAAATATATAATGGTTCAAATAGATAGATACGAAGATATATAGAGAGATAGACAAATAGATAGATAGATATATAGATTGAAAGATAGACAAAAAACCAAATATAGGATTAGCAGATAATTAGATAGATGGATATATAGAAAGATAGATATATAGATAGAATATAGATGGATTGAATGATAGACAGATAGACAAAAAATCAATTAGACATTTAAAGAGGTAGATTGATAAAAAGATGGATAGATCAACATATAGATTGATAAATAAAAATTTAGATAGTTAGATAAACTTATAGAAAGATAGATAAATAAATAGAGAGACAACTAGAAAAATATAGTATAGATAGAAAAATAGATAGATAGATAAATAGATAGTTAGTTAGTTAGCTAGTTAGAAAGATAGATAAAGGGATAGACAGATTAATAGATAGATAAATAGATAGAGAGATTGATAGATAGATTAATTAAAAGACATAGCCAGATAGACAAATTAATAAATTGACAAATAGAGAAATAGGTAAATAAACAAATAGATAAATATACAGATAGACATATAGACATATAGACAAATAGATAGATAGATATATTGAAAGATAGATAGAAAATTGGATAGACAGATAGATAGCACTACAAGTTATACCAAATAGCTAGGGAATATTCACTAGCAAAACTTGTTTGGGAAAAAACCATAGCTAAATTAGTGAGGAAAAATTTCCTAGCTAAATTAGCGAGGGAAAAATCCCTAGCTATTTTTATTCCAAAATTATTTTCACATTTTTAATTATTTACATAAAATTTAATTACATATTTTTTAATTTTTATATTAAATTTAATACAAACAAAATCAATAAACAATTAATTTTAATTAAGAAAAATAAAATCAGTTAATAAAATATTCTAATACAATATGTTACATAGCTAAAATAGAAAAATAACAAAACTTGATTATATTTTATATTTCATCAATGTATCTTATGACAGTGCACAAAGTATAATTTTTTCATAAAATTGACGTTGCTTTCTCTTCCCCAGCTCCTCAAAATCTGCATACTGCTCAAGCACCCAAGCATGTCCCTTTATGGCCTTCTTCATTGGTTCCTTTACTTCTAGTCTATATTTTCTCTCCACCTCCAACTCCTTCCTTTTATCTGCCAATGCCCTTTTTGTATCTAGCTACTCTTCCAATAGCATTTTATCTAATCTTGCGTCTGTTGAATGTATATATGTATAATTGTGCATGTATTTATGTGCCTCTATGTGTGTGTGTGTGTGTAAACACACACACACATGTAGTTTCATGCAGCTACAGATTCTATCAAAGATAATAGAAGAAAATAATCTAGGGCTTAAAAAATAAACATTAGGTCTCTCATACATGGTCAGTATCTTCTAGTTCTCTGTCCTCAAGTACTTCATGTAGTTAGAGAATATTCTTATACCTGCAGATGGAGCATAACATTCTACGCTTACAAACCAATAAAGAACACAACACAATCCTGTTGATAAACAAATAGACTAGCTCATGCAACATCAACTACCATTTGCTAGAAACATCACACAATGAGATAATTATGAGCTTATTTTAAAATTACCACATCATGATTTTCCATTATTTCTAGTGAACTACCCATCAACATATTCTTCTGTGTTGCTGAGCTTCACGTATCAGTTCATTATTAATTATAAGAAAGTTGAAAGTGTCAAACAAATGGGAAATGGTAGTTAAAATAACAACAAGCTGCGTGGTATTGATTTTTTGCACACCTATAGGTTCATATAGAAATCTACAGAAGCAAGGAAACCTTAAAGAAACCAAAGATTATAAAATTAGAAAAAAAAATGCACTGCATAGGAAAAGAACACAATATAGCTCACACTTGTATTCCATTCCCCACTTGAGTATTGTAATGACCATCTTCCATGTCAAGGTGTTAAGAAAAGGCTTGAGATTAACAGAGATGGTCTACAACATTCAGTAATAAAAAAATTAATTAACAGTGTTATCATGCACGTATGCATCAGATATTTCACTAAATTTACTTAAAATTTTATAGGCACGTATATATGCAATATACTTGCATATAATAGAATATAGTATAACTATATGTGTCCAAACACACACGTGCACACACACACATGCACACACACTATTTTCCTATCTTCTCATATTTCTTTATCTTGAACATATATTGCTCCTGTAGGTTCAATAGAACAACATATCAATTTATAAAGTAGAAAAGATGACACCCAGCAAAACATAAGCAATAGCACAAACATCGTGCTCATCAATAAGATATTTTATTTAGTATATATCTACATTAAATACTATAGTGTATATGTACATATACTGAGTATATATGTACATATATACTACAGTATTTAATGTACATATATACTATAGTATATTTACATATACACTTCAGTATTTATAGATGTCTTATAGAAATAGAAAAGAAGGTATAGATATAGATATAGGATAGCAAGTAAAGTATTATCTCATTTTACTTCACAAAGAATGTACAAAACATTAATTTGAAAATGTGAATATTATTTTAATTTTTTAAAATATATCTAACAACTCTTAGAGGAAAACCTGGAAAACAAGCCATGAGCCAGGCTTGTTGCCCCAAAATTGGCACCCTACCTACTTGCAACTAGAACTATCTTCCTGTCCCAAGGCTTATAAGGGGGCTACTCTGCCCCTCCACTCACTGCAGCACTATGCTCCCTTGTGATTTTCTTAGAACATTTCTTCTCCTCTCCATGTGCTTGTACCAATTATTTTGAAAGCTTAGCTTCATTGTGTTAGTCAATCAACCCTATAGTTTCTGTTGCCATATAGTTTTTCTCTTGGTTCGAAGCAAGCACCATCACTTCATTGTATGCGACAATATAACTACAGAATAGTACATTGGCATACATATTCATGGATGGAAAAAATTAAATATGCACTCCATAAAAATAATATGTACTCCATTAAAACAATACACATTCACAAATATATAAAAACAATAATTATAGACATGAACAAACATGAATCTGAGTTGATAGTCATACAACTTTAATATATATCTAAAGCATGGCCATCAATGATGTTTAGAGAGAAAAAGAGAGTAAAAAAATAAAATATTTCATAAATAATGAAGATAATAATAGCTCAGCATTCTTTTGAATCAGCAGAGATCGATTAAGATGGAACCCATACATAGGAAGGACCGTGATAGTGTCTGAAGGCTTTGAATCAAAATTTATTCGTGTGTCTCACATCCATATTAAAGTCAGCACCTGTAGCTTCCATGACTATTCTATGGTATGTGTAAAATGTTTCTTCACCACATGCAAATGATTCACTACCCATATTTTGGTCAATGTTCATATCCATTGTACTTTGCCCATGATAAATCCAAACAAAATAATTTGGTACAAAGCCATATTTAGCCAAATGGTATCTTATAGTGTTTACATCACAAAAAGAGATATTCGGACACTTCCAATTATTATATGGACACTTAAATTTTTTCTACATCCATCCATCTCAATTGACTACACGCAAAGTTGATGAAAGTTTCAAGCCGACTCAAAAATTCTTGATTCAAAATTCCATTCATAAACCTTTCGTACATCTACTGACGATTTGAACTCATTTTGCCGTGTTTTATTTATAAAGAATAATACTCAATCATTATTTTGAATGAAGCATATAATTACTTCAAAATATACTAATAATTAAATACAATTACTTATAGATGATTATTTAAAGATTAAATATTGTGAATATCGAGGCAATGCGTTTGCAGAATCTGCATTAATAGATAAAGCATTTTTTAGCATGTTTAAGATAAATAGATATCACACTATTACTCAATGAAGGGAGCAAACTACATGCATAGTCAAGAAAGGAAAGCAAAGAATAAATAAATTGAAATTTTGAAGGAGTAAGCTTCTCACGTTTCAATGTAGAACAAATAACAACTTTTATTGTGATTCTATTCAATCTTTGAATTTTAAAATAAAAAAGAGAATAAATTAATGGAATCGAGATCCAATTCCAAGAACTCTTGGTAAATGAATTAATGGAGAATCTAGACATGAACAAAAACATATTTGGAATTGAAAACATAACATGCAAAGTATTCAACTAGAAAACATAGATGTGATGCAAACTACGATTATAGATTCCTAGTCTTACAAATTTAAACTGATTAGATATACAAAAAATTATAGACATTAACATTAACATTATTTGTTGAAAACTACAATCAAAGGATAGTTTGGTAATTAAAACTTACATACACCTCAATTAATACCTAATCAATACGAAGGATGAAAAATTTTTAATTTAGTAAAAATTATAAATATAACCATGACTTATATATAGGTGATTAATGATTTTAGTACTTATAATGATTTACTACGAACATCAAGATTAAAATCAAGTGCATGAGGAGGATCATTGGTCATATATATACTTGTGGTAATTACATCACTTTACAAGATAACATTCAGACACAAATATCTAATATATAATTTCAACTGAAAATAAAATATACGATAATAGTTAAGGTAGAAGAAGAATTTCAAAATAACAAATAGAAAAATCAAAACACACCCTTAGCAATTAGAATGATCTTGTGGATGGTCAAAATAAAAATGTTCACCGTTATTTAATTTTAATTAAAGACTATAAAAATTGATAAAAATAATATTGTTGTTGTATTCTAATGCATTACAATAATTATTTAATAAACATATGATAATATTTTAACAACTCTCATTTATTAGTAATAATATTTGATAATACTAAAAATTCAATTAGAATAACAAAAACAAAGTGTTTTGATGCATTCTAAAGATATAAAAATGTATTCCATATATATTGATGATTTATATTTAATTTTATCTATTACAATTTTTTTTAAATGTGACACATTTTTTAATATGAATAAATAGTTTAAATTAAAATTCAATTAAGTTCAATGATTTTTGATATGTTTTTTTAATATTAATGTCTCAATTTTATTAATGTATTTAACATGTCTTGGATATTAATCAATATTTTTTAACATTATTCCACATGTTTTCAATAAAATATATTTATCTACACACAAAAAACAATATATAAATATTATATATATATATATATATTAAACATCAAATAAATGTGTGTGTTTGTGTGTGTGTGTGTGTGTATTCAATAATCAAAAACCAAAGGCTAGATACACTAATTCTTGAGATAGATGTGAGCCTCCTTGGAGGTTGTATGTTCAATCTCCATAAGCTACAAAAAAATTGTTATGATAAAAATTCATGACTCATTTAGTTATATTTAATTATATAGAGTTTTATATAGTTATAAAATTTATATAAATAGTTATACATATATAGTTAAACATAATGTTGTAAGTTGGTATACAGTAATTATAAATATAGTTATATGTGGTTATACAAATAGTTACACATATAGTTAAACTTATATTTATACATGTAGGCATATATATTTTTTCATATATTTTTATATATGTGTACATATAGTTATCTATAGGTATAGATATAGTAAAATACATTTTTATATACTAATATATAAAAATGTATATTAAATAAATGTTTTTAATTATATATTTATATATAGTTATGTATAATGTTTTTTTAGTTATACATTTAGGCAAATACAATTATTTATAGTTTATGTTCTTATACCTATAGTATATATATAGTTAAAAAAAGAGTTATATATAGTTAAACAAATAGTTATATATAAATATTTTCATACAAGTAGTTATATGTAGTTATATATAAATGTATACAAAGTTATAAACAAATATATAGGATTTACATATATGTATACATAGTTACAAATATAGTTATATTTAATTATATATAATGTTACATAGTTATACAAATATTTATATATAGTTATACACATGTAGTCAAGCAGAATGTTGTATGTTGTTATACATGTAATTATAAATAAAATTAATGTGGTTATACATATAGTTATACTTATATTTACACATGTAGGTATATATATTTTTCATTTAATTTTATATATGTGTACATATAGTTATCTATAGGTATAGATATAGTAAAATACATTTTTATATACTAATATATAAAAATGTATATTAAATAAATGTTGTTAATTATATATTTATATATAGTTATGTATAATGTTTTTTTAGTTATACATTTAGTCAAAGATAATTAGTTATAGTTATATGTTCTTATACCTATATATATAATTAAAAATAGAATTATATATAGTTAAACATATAGTTATATATAAATATATTCATAAATGTAGTTTTATGTAGTTATAAAAAAATGTATACAAAGTTATAAACAAATATATAGATTTAAATATATGTATACATATATGTATACATATATGTATACATATATGTATACATATATGTATACATAGTTACAAATATAGTTATATTTAATTATATAAAGTGTTACATATTAATACAAATAGTTATATATTGTTATACACAAGTAGTTAAACATAATGTTGTATGTTGTTATACATGTAATTATAAATAAAATTACTTGTGGTTATACATATAGTTATACATGTAGTCATACTTATATTTGTACATGTTAGTATATATATATTTTTATATAATTTTATATATGTGTACAGATAGTTATCTATAGGTATAGATATAGTAAAATATATTTATATATACTAATATATAAAAATCTATATTAAATATATGTTGTTAATTATATATTTAAAATAGTTATGTATAATATTTTTTTAGTTATGCATTTAGTAAAAGACAATTATATATAGTTATATATTATTATATATATAGTATATTTTGTTAGAAATATATTTATATAGAATTATACATATAGTTATAAATTATTATATAGTTAAAAAAATAGTTATGTATAATTATAAATATAATTATAAAAATAGTTTACATAATTATAAATATAGTTATTAATATTTTTATATATAATGGCATATGATTATATAATTATACAAGTGTTTAGATATAATATTTATGTTTACAATATTTTTATAAATGTTACATATATATAATTATATATATGTAAAACTTTTATAAATATAATATAGTATATATATCACATTTATATAAACATAATAAATATTATATATTAAAATAAAATTTATAATGTTATATAAATGTTTACAAAAATGTATAAACATTTTATATGTTATATAATTGATATATAAAAAATTATATAAATGGATAGTTTTATGTAAATGTTCTATAAATATTTATAAACATTAATACATATGTATAAATATTTATATATAACATTATATGTTTATATAAACATATGTATAGTTATTTATATATAATGTCATACGATTATATAAATATATAAAAGTTTATATTTAATGTTATTTATTTATAATATCTTTGAAGACAACAAAAATAGAACCCATAAACATTAAGTTTGTTTTTTCTTAAGTAACAAAAGAAGAAAACATCAAGCATTATTTATTTTCATAAGTTACAGAAGGAAAAAATAATATGCAAACATTTAGTATTTGAAATAAATAAAAACCTAAAAATTTAAACAATAAAAGAAAATAGTTTATATTGACCATTTATTGTTTAATTAATGGTGTAGAGTAACAATTATATAAATGATATGAAAATAGAAGAAAAAGAATGAAAATTGGGAGAAAAAATTATCCCCGAATATTCTATAAAAATGAAAATCTATCAGTGGTAATCAAATGGAGAGAGACATAGATATTTATATAGCATTCCAAAGGAGAAGAACAATGATAATATTACTTAGTAACAAGAAGAGGTAGATTTTGTAGGTTGCTCCAGTAATCATGTTTCGCTTCTCCTTTCTTCATCTTTGAAAGATAGAAAAAATGTTAAGTGCTTAATGTCTTCGCATTTTTTTTCAAGGAAACTATATATAAATACTAAACTAGATGTAAATATATAGAAATAAAAATTCAAAATTATAAGAGTAAACAAAAATTATAAAAAAATAAATAATTTAAATAAAATAAATGAAATATATTTTTATTAACCATAAATGATATTATTTCATAAATAAATAAAATTATATTATATAATAATAAAGTATTCATATATATATATATATATATATATAATATGGTTATAAATTTGTATGAAATCAATTTATAATTTATTAATATAATATGAAATAATTATAAATGCATAAAATTTGAATCTTTTAGTCATTATATATTTTAATCTTTGAAGTGTTCATTTCATAACCACACTGAACTGTTTATTTTTTAAATCATCAAATTTTTTTGATTTATTTAAAACATCTATGTATTAAAATAAAAATATCAATTTATTTTCTTTTAAATTTTATCAAAAATTTGAAAATTTTTTTATAAATCAAAATTTTCAAATCTTTTAGTCATTATATTTTTAAAAAATTCCTACCATCATAGAAATAGTATTTTTAAATTTTATTTGTATAAATTTTTACTTGTCTATTCATTTATCCATATATCTTTATAAATTTTTTTATTAAATTAAACAAATGTTTATTTTAGTTTTTTATTAGTAATAATTTTTATTTATGTTTATTTATAAATTAAAATATATTTAAAAATATTATAATTATATAATTAATTAAATAATATTTTTTAATACAAAATTTTAAATATCATAAATAAATATTTCAAAAAAAATTATTATAATTTTTTATAAATTAAATATTTAAAAATTATTTATTTTAGTCATATTTAATATAAATTTTTATTTGTATTTATGTATTTATTAAATTTTTTATTTATAATATCATATTATTATTATTATATGAGGAGATTGTGTCTTTCAAGGATCGCCCATTTATAGACCATGACATACCTTTAATATAGAAAAATATAAAAATATAAAAATAAATAATGCTTTAAAAAATATCATTAAAGATTAGGGATGGAAATTATCACTACCCCAAATAGCTAATGAAAAATTCATAGCTAAATGCATATATTTTGAGAAAATAAACATTTAAGGAATTATCGCTTCCAATTATAAATTAAATCATAAAAAGATAAATTTAGATAATTATTTAGCAAATGATTTTACCTCATTTTAATTAGCTATGGAAATTCCATCGCAAAGTCCAACGCTAAAGTTCCCACTTTTCTTTGTGCAAAATGTCCACTATAATTTTAGCGATGGAAAATTTTCATTCCAACATTTCCATCGCTAATCCATCACTAATCTGTCACAAAATTTTAATTTAATGTAAAATCAAAAATCATTTGTTATTCCTTAGCTAATCCCTCGCTAATTAGGTAGGAATTTTTTCCCTAGCTAAATTTCCTTGGCTAAATAGACATTTTTTTTGTAGTGTAGATCAAAAGATTGATTTATTGATTGATAGACAGATTTACAGATAGATAATTAGATAGATAGATAGATAGATTGAATGATAGATAGGTAAACAAATATACAAATAAATGGATAGATAAAAACAAATAGACTAATATAAATAAAAACAGATAGATAAAAGATACTAAGATAGATAGAAAAATAATTTGATAAATAGATAGATAGATGATAGAAAGATGGACATAAAAAAAGATAAATAGATAGATATATAGATAGAAAAATATATAGATTAACAAATAGATAGATAGATAGATATAATATTAGATAGAACAACAAATAGATAGAATTATAGATAGACAAGTAGAGTGATAGACAAAAAGATAGATAGAGAGATAGATAGATTTATAAATAGACAGATTAATAGATAGTTAGATATAGAGATAGACACACTAACAAATAAACATATAGATAGATAGACAAATAAACATATAGAAGGATAGATAGATAGGCTGATAGATAGAGAAATAGACAGATAGATAAATAAATAGATTGATAAATAGACAGATAGAAAAATAGAAAGATAGATATGAATATAAAAAGATAGACTTATAAACTTATAGATTGATAAACTGATAGACTAATAGATCATTCGATTGTTAGACAAATAAATAGATAGATAGATAGATATATAGACAAATAGTAATTAGACCTACAGACAGATAGATATATAGATAGATAGATAGATTGATAGATAAATAGACTATAGACTGATAGATAGAAAGATAGTCATATTGTAAGATAGATAGACAAATAAAAAATAGATAGTTACATAGATAGATTGATTTAAACATAAACATATATAAAAATATATAGATTGATAGATAAACATATCGATAAATAGATAGATAAACATATAGATAGATAGATAGATAGATAGACAAGCAGATAGATAGATAGATAAATAGATAGATGGATAGACAAATAGATTGATAGATAGAGATAGATAGATAGACACATAAAAAGATAGAGAGATAGACAAAGTGAGAAATAGATAGATGGATATATATATATAGTTCGATTGAAAAATCGATAGATAGATAAACAAACATAAGATAGATATATAGATAGAAAGATAGACAAATAGACAGATAGATAGATAGACACATTATTTACACATAGACATAAATAAATATATAGATACACAGATAGACAATTAGACTAATTGACTAATAGGAAGTTTTATAGTTTGATAGATATACACTTAAATAAATAAATTAATAGATTATTAAATATATTGACAGTTAGACATTTGGACATATATAGAGAATGGTAGATAGATAGTTAGGAAGATAGATAGATATACATATAGATAGATAGAAAGATAGGAAAATAAATAAATAGATTGATAATAAAATAAATAGATAGGCAATAGATAAATAAACATGTAGATATATATACATATTAATAGATAGATAGATAAACTAAAAGAATAATATAAAGAAAAGATAGTTAAATAGTTAGAAAAATAGATAAATAGATAGATAGACAGATAGACCATTAGATAGATAGATAGATTGAATGATAGATATATAGACAGATATATCGATATACGGACAGACAAAAATACAAATTGGCAAATAAATAGAAATAGAAATAGATAAATAGACACTTAGATAGAATGACAAATATATAGATAGATAGATAAATAGATATATAGATAGATAAACAAACATATAAATAGAAAGATATATAGATAAACTAATAGATAGATTAACAAATAGATAGATAGATAGTTAGTTAGTTAGATAGATCGATAGATAGATAGATTGACACATAGACTAATATATAAAAAGATAGAAAGACAGAAATTTAGATAGATATATTGATCCACATTTTGACAGATAAATAATCAGATAGATAGATAAAGAGACATATAGAAAGATAGATAGATAGATAGACAAATAGACTGATAAATAGATAGATAAAAAGGCAGATAGAAATATAGAAAGATAGATGGATGAGTAAATAGATAGACTTATAAACGGATAGATTGATAGATAGTTGGATTGTTAGATAAGTAAACATATATATAGATATACAAGTAGACAATTAGACACACAGATAAATAGAGATATAGATATATAGTTAGAGAGATTGATAGGTAGAATGATAGACTGATAGATAAAAAGATAGTTAGGTAGTAAGATAGATAGAAAAGGAGAAAGAAACATAGTTACTTAGATAGATAGATTGACACTTAGACAAATATAGAAATCAATAGATAAACATATACATAGACAGATAGATAGGTAGATAATTAGATATGTAGATTGACATATAAATAAATTGATAGATAGACATATAAATCGAGAGATAAATAGAAAGATAGACAAATAGATAGTCAAATAAATTTATAGATAGATAATCAAATAGACATATAGATAGATAGACACATATATAGATAAACATGTAAATAGATAGACATAGACACATAGATAGATAAATAGATAGATACATAGACAGACAGATGGATAGATATATAAATATATAGATAGATACAAAAAAGATAGATAGAAAGGTAGGTAGATAGATAAATATATAGATTGATAGATAGAAACATAGGTAGACAAATAGAGAGATAAGAGATAGATAGATATAAATACACATAGAAACATAGAGAGATAGACAAAGATACAAAAATATATATAGATAGATATACAGATCAATAGATAGATAGATAAACAAAAATATGATATATAGATAGACAAACGAATAGACAAATAGAAAGATAATTAGATATAAATATAGACATATATAGACATAAATAAATAGAAATATAGCAATTAGACAAAAAGACTAATAGGTAGTTAAATAGTTTGATAGATAGACACAAAGATAAATAGATATATAAACTATTAAATAGACTGACATATAGACATTTAGACACACACACACACACACACACACACACACACACACACATATATATATATATATATATATATATATATATATATATTTATTTATTTATTTATGTATTTATTGATAGTTAGATAGATAAGCAGATAGACATATAGACATATAGATAGATACAAAGATAGACATATATAGAAATATATAGATATATAGATAGATAAATAGACAGATAAATAGATTGAAAGATAGACATATGGATATATAATAAAATAAATAGATAGACATTAGACAAATAAACATGTAGATAGATATACATATTGACATATAGATAGACTAATAGACTGGAATATAGAAAAGATTATTAAATAGGTAGATAGATAGAAAAATATATATATAGATAGATAATTAGTTAAATAGATAGATAGATTGATTAAATGAATGATAGATAGATATGTAGATTTACAGATAGATAGAGAAAACACAAATAGAAAAATATATAGAAATAAAGATAGATATATTGATGCTTAGATAGATAGACAAATATATATACAGACAAATATATATATATAGACAAACATATAAATAAATAGATAGAAAAATAGAAAAATATATATATATATATATATATATATATATATATATATATAAACAAATAGATAGATTTACAAATAGATAGATAGTTAGATAGATCAACATATTGTTATATCGATAGATAGACAAATAGACTAATAGATAGAAAGATAGATTGATAGATAGATAGACAAATAAACATATAGAATAATAGATAGATAGATAAATAGATAGTGAAATAGATAGATAAACAAAATAGACAAATAGATTGATAAATAGATAGATATATAGATAGAAATAAAAATAGAAAGATAGATAAGTGAATAAATAGATAAACTTATAAACTAATAGATGATAGATATTTGGATAGTTAGATAGATTGATTGAAAGATAGATATATAGATATATAATCAAATAAATAGATAGACAATAGAAAAATAAATAGGTAGATAAACAAATATATAGACAGATAGAAAGTTAGATAATAGACTGATAGACAGAAAAGATAGTTATATAGTTAGACATATAGATAAATAGATAGGTAGACATATAGACATAAATATTGTTAGTGAGTTACTAAATTATATTGATAGAAAATAAATAGAAAGATATATTCATAGATTATAGATTGATAGAGAGAAAAATAGATATATAGATAGATAGACAAATAAACTAATATAAAGTTAGATATATAGATAGAAAGATAGACATATATATAGGTAAATAGATAATTAGACATATAGATAGATAAACATATAAATAAATAAAAAGACATATAGATGGATAGACACATACACTTATAGACATATAGACTAATAAACAAGCAGAGAGATAGATAGATAGATAGATAGATAGATAGATAGATAGAGAGATAGATAGATAGATATATAGATAGATAGACAAATAGATAGATAGATAGATAGACATATAGACAAATAGATAGATAAAAAGATAGATTGATAGACAAATAGATAGATAGATAGATAGATAGATAGACAAATAGATAGATAGATAATTAGATTGAGAATCATTTGGATAGATTGATAGATAGATAGATAGATACAATGATAGATAGATAGATAGATAGCTAGATAAAAAGATAGAAAGATAGATAGATTTATAGAATGACAGACAGACAGACAGATTGATAAATAAATAGATAGATGAATAGACATATAGAATAATAGACATATATTTATCTATTTGTATATCTTTATGGTTATATATATGTCTATCTATCTATATATCAATTAATCTAGTTATTAGTCTATCTACAAATATATCTATCAATCTCTATATCATTCTATCTATTAATTTATCTATCTAGTTGTCTATCTATCTGTCTATCTATCTGTCTATCTATATATCTATCTATCTATATATCTATCTATCTATCTGTCTGTCTGTTTATATTTCAATCAATCAATATATCTATCTATCTATCAATCATCTATCTATTTGTCTGTCTATATGTATATCTATTTATCTGTCTATCTATCTATCTATCTATTTATCTATATGTTTATCTTTCGACCAGTATATCTTTCTGTCTGTCTATCTATCTATTTATCAATCTATCTTTTTATATATCTATCTAACTAATAGTATGTCTATCTATCAATCTATCTAAATGTTTATCTATCTGTCTGTCTATCTAACTATCTATCAGTCTCACTATTAGTCTATCTATCTGACTATCTATTTATGTGACTATGTATGTATTTTTTGTATATCTAACTATTTATATATCTTTATGTCTATCTATCTGTATATCTATTTATTAATATATTTGTCTCTCTATTTATTTATCTATCTATCTACCATTTCGTTTATCTATTTTTCTTTATATCTATCTATCATTCTGTCTATATATTTAATTACATACATACATATATCTACCTATTTATCTTTCTATTTATCTGCCTATCTATCTGTCTATCTATCTCTAAATCTATCTATTTGTATATCGATTCATCTCTCTATCTATCTATTTATCTTTATATCTATTTATCTATCTATCTATCTCTTTGTTTGTCTATATATCTGGATATCTTTCTATCTTTCTGTATACCTATCTTTCTCTATATTTGTCTCTCTATCTATTTATCAATCTATCAATCTATATTTCTATCTATTTTTCAATCTATGTATCTATCTATTAAGCTTTTAACAGTATATCTATTAATCTATCTATTTTTCTATCTTTTTAACTATCTTTCTGTATATATATCTACCAATCTATCTATTTATTTAGATATCTATTAATATTTCTAACTATCTATGAATCTGTATATCTAACTTTCTTTCTTTCAATCTTTCTATCTATCTATGTATCTATTCATATATATATATATATATATATATATATATATACACCTATCTATATATATATTTTTCTATTTATCTATCTATCTAACTATATATATATATATATATATATATATATATATATCTGTCTATCTATCTAGATATCTATATGTCTATATATCTATATTTCTATTTGTTTACCAATCTTTCTAACCATATGTCTATCTATGTGTATATCAATCTATCAATCTATCTATCAATTAATCAATCAATTTGTTTGGCTATCTATTTTTCTATCTATCTATCTATCTATCTATCTATATCTCTATCCATTTTTCATTCTATATATATACCAATGTATCAATCAATCAATAAATCAATCTCTCTGTCTATGAATTTGTTTATCTATCAATCTGTCTATCAATCTATTTATCTATCAATCAATTAATCAATCTATCTATCTTTCTTTCTTTCTATATGTTTGTGAATCTATCTGTCACTCTATATATCTATCTGTTTATCAGTCAATCTATATATCAATCTCTCAAACTATTTATCTATCTAACAATTTGTCTACCTATATGTCTATATATTTGTCTATCAATCTATTTATTATTCTATCTATCAATCTATTTATCTATTAGTATATCTATCTATCTATTTCTCAATCTATCTATCTAACTATTTATCTATCTGTTTATCTATCTGTCTATATATCTATCTGTCTATATATCTATCTGTCTATTTGTTTATATATCTATCAATCTATTTATCTATCTATTTATCAATTTGTCTACCTATATTTTTATTTTTCTATCTAATTGTCTATCTATATGATTGTGTGTTTATCTATCTACATACTTGACTATCTAAGTGCTTAACTATCTACCTGGTTGTCTATCTTTCTATCTATCTATCTATTTGTCAATCTATTTGTCTATCTTTTTATCTGACTTTTTGTCTGTATGGCTATTTGGCTATCTATCTATATGTCTATTTATCTGTCTATCTATCTATTTATCTGTCTATCAATATTTCTATCTATCTTTCAATAAATCAATCTATATATATATATAACTATCTATCTATTTTGTGTCTATCATTCTCTCTATCTTTCTATCTATCTATTTCTCTATATATCTGTCTATCTATCTATCTTATATCTTTCTATATATCTAACTTTCTATCTATATGCTTATCTATCTGTCTATCTATATGTCTATCTATCATTTTATCTCTATGTCTATCAATGTATATATCAATCTATCTATATATCTATCTATCAAACTATCTATCAATTTGTCTATCAATTTGTCTTTCAATCTTTCTATCAATCTGTCTATCAATTGTTTATAAATCTAATTATCAATCTATCTATGAATCTATCTATTAATTAGTATATCTATTTGTCTATCTTTCTATCTATATATTTGTTTATTTATTTGTCTATCTATCAATATATCAATTTGTCTATTTATCTATCAATATATCTGTCTTTCAATCTCTATATCTGCATGTCTGTCTATTTGCTTTTTTATAAGTCTATTTATCAATCTATTTGCATATTTATTTATCTTATACTTGACAATCTTTCTATTTATCTATCTATCTCTCTATCTATCTGTCTGTCTGTCTGTCTATCTATCTATAAATTATTCTATTAATCTATTTGTCTATATGTTTATTTCTCCATTTGTCTATCTATCTATTTGATTATTTTTCTATCTATCTATATATATATATGTCAATCTATCTACCTATCTATCTCTATATTTATTTATTTGTATATCTATCTATCTATCTATGTATCTGTCTATCTTTTTATTTATTTATCTATCTGTCTATTTTTCTATCTGTATATCTATCTATTTGTCTATCTGTATATCTATCTATTTTCTATCTATCTATCTTTATATATATATATATATATGTCTATTTGTCTATCTGTCTATCTTTTTATCTATATATCTATCTTTATATATGTTTATTTATCTCTCTATCTATATATCATTCTATCACTCTATTTGTCTACCTATCTATTTGTCTATCTATGTGTCTATCTGTTAATCTATCTATATGACTATCTGTCAACATGTCTATCTATCAATATATCTTTATGTCTATTTATTTATCTATCTGTCTATATATCTATTTTTCATTCTATATATATGTGTATCCATCTGTCTACCAATCAAAATATCTATCAATCTATCTATCACTTTGTCTATCAAAATATCTATCAATCTATTTACTTATCTGTATATCTATTTTTTTATCTATCTATCCATTCATCTGTCTGTCTCTCTATTTATTTGTCTATCTATCTATATATCTATTTGTCTTTGTTTCTACCAATCTATATGTAAGTCTATCTATCTTTTTGTCTATATATTTTTCAATCTATCTATTAATCTATCTTGATATCTATTTGTATATCTATATTTCTATCTATCTATCTATCTATATATGCATATATCTATATATCTATCTATTTGTCTTTCTTTCTATCTATTTGCTACCTATTTTTATATCTATATGTCTTTCTTTCTATCTCTCTATCTATCTATCTATTTGTCTAACTATCTATATTTTTTTATATCTATCAGTTTTTCTATCTCTCTATCTCTCTATTTATCTTTTTGTCACTCTATTTGTATTTCTATCTATCTATTTGAATATTTGTCTATATTTTTATCAAACTATCTTTTGATCTATCTATCTATTTATCTGTCTATCTATCTATCTATCTATCTATCTATATATCTATCTATCTTTGTATCCATGTATTTATCTATCTATCTATGTTTCTATCTATTTAGCTATCTATCTATATATCTTTTTGTCTATATTTATCTCTATCTCTCTATCTATCAACATGTTTATCTGTTTATCTGTCTATCTACCTATTTGTCTACTTGAATTTTTATCTATCTATCTACCTATCTGTCTATCTTTCAATCTATCTATCTATTAATCTATCGATCAAACTATCCATCTATTTGTTTATCTATTTGTCTATCTATCTACCTATATGTCCTTTTATCTATCTATTTAATTTTCTATCGATCTATCTATCTAAATGTCTATCAATTAATCGATTTATCTATCTATTTATCTATCTGTCTATCTATTTGTCTATCTATCTATCTATCAATTAATCAATCTGTCTGTCTATTAATTTGTCTTTCAATTTGTCTATTAATCTATCTTTCAATATTTGTATATATCAATCAATCTTTCTATCAATATATTTGTCAAACTATCTATCTATCTATCTCTATGATTATCTATCTATCAATCTATCTGTCTATCAATCTATTTGTCTATCATTTTTTCTATCTTTTTGTCTATCTATCTTTCTAATTGTTTGTCTATTTGTTTGTATGTACGTATTTCTTTTTACCTACTTATCATCCTGAATATCAATCTTCATAACTATCTATCTGCCTGAATATCAATCTGCCTAACTATATATCTACATGGCTATCTATCTGTCTGGCTGACTACTTGTTTGTGTATCTATCTATCTACCTATCTATTTGTCTCTTATTTACTATCAGTCTATTAGTCTGTCAGTTTATCAGTTTATCAGTCTATCTATTTATGTTTTTATTAGTCAGTCTATCTATCTATCTCTTTGTCTATCTATCTAATTATTTATCTGTCTATTTGTCTATTTGTATATTTATTAACATGTATATTTGTCTATTTCTTTAATTGTCTCTATGTTTTTCTCTCTCTATTTGTCTTTGTATATCTCAGTATGTATTAATTTTTATCTTTCATTCTATTTTTCTCTATATATCACTATCAATCAATCTATCTATCTATTTTTCTATTTATATATCTATCAGTCTATTAAACTATTTGTCAATCGATTTATATGATTATATATCTATATTTATGCTTATTTATCTATCTATCTATGTATCATTATATCTACTTATCCATCTATCTATCTATATATCTTTCTATCTGTCTATCTGGCTATCTGTCTATCTATGTAATAATATTTCTATCTATTTGTGTGTCTACCTGTCTATATATATATCTATTTATCTTTTAATCAATCTCTCCATATATCAATCTATCTATAAATCTATCAATCAATCAATATCTTAATCTGTCTATCGATCTTACTATCAATCTATCTATCAATCTCTATATAAAAATGTATCAATCTGTCTAACAATATATTTATCTATCTACCTATCTATCTATTTATCTAAATGTCTATTTATTTGTCTTTCTATTTGTCTATCTATCTGAGTATCTATCTGACTATCTATTTGTCTATCTATCTATTAATATATCTATCATTCTATCTATATATTTATCTCTATATCTATCTATCTATCTAATGATTTGTTTATCTGTCTATCTCTTTATTTGTTTATCTATCTCTCTATTTCTTTATCTCTCTATCTATTTATCTATCTATGTATCTATTTATATATCTGTCTCACATCCTCTCTATTTTTCTATCTATCTATCATTCTATATTTCTATCTATCTATGTATTTTTTTTCTGTCTATATGTTTATCGGTCTATCTATCTATCTGTCTATATGTATATCTGCCTTTCTGCCTTTCTGTCTATCTATCTATTAATATATCAATCTATCTTTCTATATCTCTATCTTTCTTTTTGTCTAACTCTCTATCTTTCTATTTATTATTTATCAGTCTATTTGCCTATATGTCTATCTATCTATATATCTTTCTATCTATCTATCTATATACCAATCTATCTATCTTACTATCTGTCAATCTATATTTCTATCTATCTATATAAATCTTCCTAATAATTTGTCTATCAAAGTATGTATCTATTTGTTTATCTATCAATTTGACTCACTATTTGTATATCTAATTTTGTATATATTTATTTTTCTATGTATCTATCTATCTTTTTATCTATCTATCTACCTATCTATTTGTCTATCTATCTATTTGTTTATTTATCTATCTATATATCTAGCTATATATCTATATATTAATTTATCTTTCAATCTATCTATCAAACTATCTACCTATATGTCTATGTATCTATCTATCCATTTATTTATCTAAATATATATATATATCTTTTTGTTTATTTGTCTATATGTATGTAAGTTTATCTATATGCATGTCTACCTAATTATCTGTCTTTCTGGCTAATTGTTAGCCTGACTATCTATTTGTATTCCTAGATTACTAATTGACTATATGTTTGTCTGTATATCTATCTTTTTATCTTTATGTCTGTCTATTTGTTTGTTTGTCTGCCTATTTTTTTGTTTATCTTTCTATCTGTCTATCAATATGCCAATCTGTCTACTTGTCTGTCTATTTGTCATTCTTTCAGTTAATCT
>JAREIK010002979.1:1629025-1673097 GCA_029783825.1 Sapria himalayana
ATATGTCTATCTATCTATTTGTATATCTATATATCTATTTATCTATCTCTCAATCTATTTAATAATATATCTATCTATCTATCTATCTATATGTATAACAATCTTTATATCAATCTATCTATTAATCTATCTATCAATATGTCTATTAATTTGTTTATCATTCTATCGATCAATATGTATATCAATCAATATACCAATCAATCAATATGTCTGTCTATCTATTTATCAATTTATTTGTCTATCAATCTGTCTATCACTATCTATATATCTGCCAATCTATATATAAATCTATTTGTCTTTCTATTTATCAATCTATTTATCTATCTATCTATGTATCTATCTATCTTTTTGTCTATCTATCAATTTATCTATTTGTCTACCTATCTAAATATCTATCTTTCTATCTATCTAATTGTCTATCTGTCTATCTCTTTATCTTTCTCTCTATTTCACTGTATCTAGATTTATATCTTTGTCTATCTATTAGTCTCTCTATCTCTGTGTCTATATTTCTATTTATTTTTGTATTTGTCTATCTATATATATGTTTATCTGTATATCAATCTATCTGTCTATTAGTATATCTATCTATTTGTGTATCTATCTATCTATCTGTGTATTTGTCTATATCTCCACTTGTAAATCAATCAATCTATCTATCTATCTTTTTATTAATCTGTATATCTATCTATTTATCTATCTATCTATCTTTTATAGAACTTTATGTCTAGCTATCTATCTTTCTAACTATCTATTTATCTTGTGGTCAATCTATCTATCTTTATTTCTCTCTATCATTCTACCAATCAATCTAAATATATATAATAATGACTTTGTTTCTATCTATATGACTATTCGTCTTCCACTCTATTTGTTTATTTATATGTATATCTATCTGTTTATATATCAATTTATCCATCTATTTATCTATGCATCTATCTATCTCTCTATCAATCTCTCTATCTTTCTATTTATCAATTTGTCTAATAATTTGTCCATTTATCTGTCTAATTATCTATATATCTAATTATCTATCTATTTGTCTATTAATATATAAATCTATATATCTTTTTATCTAACTATATATCAATCATTCTATCTATCTATCTAAAATATGTGTAACAATCTATCTATCAATATTTTTATTAATCTATCAATAAATCTATCTTTGAAGTTGTCTATATATATGTCTATCAATCTATCTATCTATTTGTATATCTACTTGTATATCTATCTATCTATATATTTATCTATATATCTATTTATGTAATTGTTTATCTATCTATTGATTTATCTCTCTATCTATATGTCTATTTATCTATCTATCTATTTGTCTATATATATATATGTATGTATATATATATATATATATATATATATCAATCTGTCTATCTATCTATCTCTCTATTAATATGACTATTAAGCTATTTATCAAAATATCTAACAATCTACCTATCAATATGTGTATCAATCTATATATCAATCTGTCTATCAATCTATCTATCAATATGTCTATTAATCTATTTATCAATATACCATTCAAATTTTCTTTCGATATTTCTATCTATTTGTCTATCTATCTATCTATTTTTCTATCTATTTATCTATGTATTTGCCTCTCTATCTAACTAACTATCTATCTTTTTGTCTATATTTTTATCTCTATATTTGTTTATATGTCTATTTGTTTATATATCCATGTTTCTATAAGTCTATTGGTCTATATGTCTATATATCCTAATGTCTATTTTTCTATCTGGCTATATATATATATATATTTATTTATTTATTTATTTATTTATTTATTTATATCTATCTATCTAGCTATATGCATATAATTTTATATATCTATATGTCTATCTGTCCATCTATATATCTATCTATCTGTCTATCTATCTATCTAATTATATGTTTATTTATCTATTTGTTTTTTTGTATATCTATCTATCTATATATCTTTCTATCTGTCTATCATTCTAACTAACTAACTTTTTGTATATCTCTTTATTTATCCATCTGTCTATCTACTTTTTATTTGTCTATCTATCTTTATATTTATCTTTCTTTCTATCTTTCTATATATATATATATATATCTATCTATCTAATTATCGATTTTTCTATCTGTTTATCTATCTATTTGTCTATCTATATATCTGTCTGTCTTTATATATATATATATATGTCTACATGTCTATCTATCTATTTATCTATATAGCTATCTATCTATCTATTTATCTTTCGATCATTATGTATATCTTTCTATTTGTCTATCTATATGTGTATTTTTCTATTTGTCTATCTATATGTCTATTTATCTATCCGTCTATCTATCTATTATCTATCTGTCTACCTATTTGTCTATCTTTTTTTAAAAAAAAAGGAGTTTATTAATATTAACCCTCTCTTTTGGCAGAGGAATACCATTTTTACAAACTAAAATCTACCCATTCTCCACTTACAACCTTGACCCTTATCATTAAAAATTAAAAAAGATCTAAAATTACTAAATCTCTATTCTTGAGAATAATTTGCAATGGATGCACTTTTTTGAGATTAGCTATAAATTTCTTGTATATAGCTATAACCCTTCTTGATATGATCTTTGAAATCCACTTGAGCTTCTTCTACTTCATTGGGTTTCCATAATTCCTGCCCTCCTAGACTCCTTGTTTATGCTTATTCTATGTTGACATTACTGATTTCCTGCAAAACAAAGCAACATATCTACATACTCATCCATTCATCTTGTTTACCTTATGGCTGCTCTTCTTCTTGCCTTTGAAGTTATCCTTTACTCTTTTAACCTCTTTTGTTCCAGCTTGATAAAGCTAGCAAATTACTCCAAGTGATTTTTCTGCACTTTATCTTATCTCCATTTCCTCTTACATCTATGCCCCTTTAGAGCTTCATAAACTGAGTCCTTCAGCTTTAGAGAGTGCCGGACCAGCCTCCTAGTCTAGGCACTTACAAACCCAATAAATCTATAAAATACCGTAAATTAACACATGACTCTTCACAACATTCACAGATAGCCACTTAACCTAAACATTAAAACCATAACCAAACCATGACTAGGACTCCAACAATTCCAGCAGCTGCTGGATTTACTAGATGCATATACGAGGGACTTCGCTGCTAAGAAAAAAGAAATAACAGAAATATATTCTAACAACCGATATCTTACCTTACCCTATTCCTTTAGCCTCCATAATGATCTTACCTGTTTGCCATTTTTCCTTTTTTTTTATTCACCTCAGTTTCTGTTAATCCCCTTCAGGACCAGGGAGATTTTAAGATATGAGTCTCTTATCACTTTGAATAGCAGGGAGTCTTTCCTCTCCAGTGGTTATATTTGTCTCAGCAGCGGGAGTACTCCTGACAGCAACCGGGGGCAACAACAGACAGCAACTATCTCTCCTTTCCCCTGTGCGTCTGGCTCAAATCTTCATGAGATTCCAGCCTTCCTCCTTCGTCGCGTATTCACTGATGATCATAGAACAAACCAAAGAGAAAACAAAGAAACAACAACTGTGCCTACCAGAACTTTACACCCTACTACCCTTATTCTTGATTAAACTAATACAACATAAGTCAATTATTAACGATTACTCCCCTTTCACATACTGCAAGGAAAGGACAGAATATATATTAACCTGTAAAGAAAATCAAAATACAACCTTTCTGCAGAGATTATCGACTTCTGCCAAAATGTGGAATTAGCAGATTAAATATGCAGAAATTCTAAATTACATACTTATTATTTTAACAACCGTTCAGTATAGCTATATACCATTCTGCCAAAATGCAGAATTAATATATACTACCATGGGATCTCCTTCATATATATCCATTTAGCTCCATCTGTCATATCTTCATGGTCTGTTTATTTGTTCTTATATAAGGAAAACCCATTTTATCTAGACATGCTATTCCCTTTAGTTTATTTGGCATGAATTTCTTCTTATAATCTATATTTCCTCTGATGGTGCCTATTTTAGATAGACAATCCACTAGATTATTGGCTTCTCTATATATATGTATTATTGAGGCCTTCAGTTCTTCCAGAAGATTAAGAATAACTTCTAGATCCTCTTCATACCTCCATAATATTATCTTATTTATTACCGTATCAACTAGTAATTTTGAGTCTACCTGAACTACAATGTTTTTAAAATTTAGCTGCTTACATATCTCTAATCCTGATTTTAATGCTCTAATTTCTGATTCTAACACCGAGGATGCCCTACTAGCTCTAGTAAATGCTCCTTGTACTGTCCCTGTATGATCTCTTATTACTCCGCCTCCTGCTATTCAAGTGTCCCTGCTAAAACTCCCATCCGTATTAAGTGAAAGTTTACCAACCGGCGGAGCATTCCACTGTATACATTTAGCCCATTGCTGTTTTATCACTTTGTATGTGAGATCCCATTCATTCTCAAGCTTCTTTTCTTGTTCCAAATCCTGTATTACTATCGGTTTTATTATTGTTATATTATATATTTCCTTTTTAATATCTTTTATAATTTCTGTTAAGTTCATCCTTATATTTTCATATTTACTTTTGTTTCTAGATTTTCAAATGCACCAGATAATTAGATGCGGCAGTTTCTGACTAAGCCATTTCCTGGTTGGGCTTTTCATGTTTACTTTTTCCCATTTTTTAACTTTATCTATTAATCCATCTTCTATTTTACATATTCTTTTTTTCCCTTCCATCTCTCTCCATATTTCTGCTGCAATGGGACCATTCGAGAGCAAGTGATCAGTTGTTTCAACCGCTAGAAAACAGCATTCGCATCTTGAGGCCATGTTAATCCCTTTCTTTTGTACATTTCTATCTACCGGTATGGCGTTCAATAATGCCTTCCATGTAAAGGAGCGCATTTTTTGCGGGACATTTTCTTGCCATACCCATTTAAATAGAGTTTGTACTGGTTTTTTCTTTCTAACCAAATCTTTTGCCGATTTGAAAGAAAAGTTTCCTTGTGGTTTTAACATCCATTTCCAACCACTCTTTTTTAGTATAGAGTGTGAGTCTACTATCTCTTTTTGTTTTTCCATTGACTTCCAACCGTTTGAAGCTTTCTTGGAAGTCTTATTTTTATTATCTAAATATTTTATCCTCATATATTTAGCCCATAGATTATCACTTTCTTTAAGACTCCACCAGCTTTTACAGTCCTAGGCAGCTGCCGAGTCCTGAAGGCTCATAAGACCTACGCCTGCTTCCTCTTTCAGGTAACAGATACTTTTCCAGTCCTTCCAGTGTAGTTTATTTCTGCCTTGTTTTTTACCCCATAAGAAGTTTGCCATTTCTGATTCGAGTTTTTTAATAAATTTTTTTGGGGGATGTATCACTGATAAAATGTGTGTGAATGTGCTTTGTAATACATGTGAAAGGAGCGTAATTCTCCCCCCAAATCTAAGGAGCTCTTCTTTCCATCCTGCTATTTTCTTTCTTAATTTGTCTTGAAGGTAAGTTAGATATTCTTCCTTCAACCTCCCCTCATATATCGGACAACCTAAATACATTAATGCCCCTTTAATTTCCGCGAAACTTGTGATATTTTTTATTTTATCTACTAACTTTGGTTTTGCATTTTTTACAAGCATAAACTGACATTTATTTTTATTAATGATTTGTTCTGTTTCTTTTTCAAAGATTTGCAGAAGATCCATAAGATTCATTAAAGACTTTGTGCTAGCATTAGTAAATATTATAAAGTCATCTGCGTAGGCTAAACAACCTATTCTAGGTGTATTCCTTGGTTGTCTGAATGACATTATTTTACCTTCAGATATTTTCTTGTTCAAGTTTCGTATTAATAGTTCTATATATATATCAAAAAGAAGGGGGGAAAACGGATCCCCTTGCCTTATACTTTTATTTGGTTTAAATTCATCACTTAACTTACCATTTACCAGGACTCTTAACCAGGTGCTTGAAATACATCTATAAATTAAATCTATGGTCAGCTCAGAGAACCCGAAACTTCTTAACACAAAGCAAAGGGTATCCCATTCCACTCTATCGAAGGCTTTCGATAGATCTAGTTTGACCACTAAGTTTTTACCTCTAGCTTTACCACCTATTTCTTTCATCATTTCTAATGCAAGTTTTATATTATCAATCATTAATCTATTTTTAACAAATCCAGTTTGTTCCTGAGATATTATAGTAGGTAAAATTAAGCTTAGCCTGTTTTGTAATATTTTGGCCAATATTTTATACATAGCATTACATAAACTTATTGGTCTATAATCCTCACATTTCTGTGGTGATTCTTTTTTAGGAATTAGTACTATATAAGATTTTGCCCATGATTTTGGGATTTCCGCCCCTACAAAAAAACTTGCAATTGCAGGGACTAGCTCAGTTTTAATCGTGTTCCAGTTTACCTGATAAAAATAATTGTTCCAACCATCAGGTCATGCAGCACTATCTTTATCCAGGCTAAAGACAGCTTCTTTAACTTCTGGTTCTTCTGGGATCGATTCCATTAATTGATTTTGGGCTTCCGTAATGGTCAACCTAATCTCCTGCATTAGAGAATTATCTGTCCTACTTGACTGACTACATAGTTGATTTTCAAAGAAATTTTTAAAGAGAGCACCTATTTCCTTTTCCTCTTCTACCCATTTCCCTTCTTTATTTATTAGACCTTTAATTTTATTTTTTTGAGATTTTATTTTAGACATATTATAAAAGAATTTAGTATTGCGATCCCCATCCTTTAACAATTTTATTTTTGCTCATTGTTTCCAATAAATTTCTTCCATGTGTAATTTCAATCTCAATTCTCCTTTAGCCTTGCTCAATTCTATCCGAGTTTCATTGTTATTCGTGGAGTCAAAATCGTCCTCCAGCTTGGCTACTTTTTCCTCTAAGTTTTTTAGCTCCTGATTTAATTTTCCAAAAACCTCTTTATTCCATGTTTTTAAACAAGCTTTTAGCCTCAGAAGTTTAATTGATAGAACTTGCATCGGTTTTCCCTCTGCTGGTTCTTTCCAGGACTCTCTGACGAGTCCTGCAAAGCTCGCATGCTTTACCCACATATTTTGAAATTTAAAATTAGATGTGCTACCCTAGTTACTATGAATCGTGATAAGCAGGGGGCTATGGTCAGAGCAAGTTCTATTAAGGTGTCTAAGCCCCGTAATCCCTTGTGAGGTGACCCACTTTATGTCACACATAATCCTATCCAGTCGGGCCCAAATAACTCCTCTTTTTTTCCAATTATTGCACCAGGTATATCTTGAGCCGGTGAAATCAATTTCCATTAGATTCGTAATGGCTATTGTATCATTAAATTGTTTCATGGCTACCTTATCAGGCGGTTTTCCTCCATTCTTTTCTTGAGGGCTTCTTATTATGTTAAATTCGCCCCCTATAAACCAAGGTAAATTTCTACTTGTTATATCTTTCATTTCTTCCCATAAGGCCAACCTAGATTGTTTGTCATTTTTTGCATAAACTGCTGAGATTATTTGATTTGTGTTCTTATCTAATTTGAAATGTACTATTTGTTCAGTATCTTTTATTATTTCAATTTGCAATTTACTGTGCCATAAAATCCAGAGTTTACTATTTAGATTAGCATACGCCTTATTAAATCCTAAAATTTCTCTATATTTATTTAGTTGATCTTGCAGAACCATTGGTTCTGCAATAATCAATAGTGAGATTTTGTGTTCTTTAATTAAAAGTCTTAACCTATTTATCGTGGGGCTATTAGCTATCCCCCTAACATTCCAATATAGGCATCTATCCATTAAAAACTAATTTGGCTTGAGCTCGAGTTGTGCGCTTAGATTCATAAGAGCTATTAGCATATTTTTTTGTGTTTCTTACTGTTTTAGGAGTGTGAAAAATTTCATACCTAATCTCCTTGTATTTTACCTGCTTTCCAAGCGCCATGGCCATTTGCTTTAGGGCCTCCATGGATTGGGTTCTCGAAAGATTCCCCCAATCTTCATTATAAATATATATATCATCCTTTGCTTTTGCCTCAGGCTCTTCTTGAGATTCTTCACTCTTATGAATTGATGGGCAACTAAAAATTACCGAATCTTCTTCAGGAAAATCCAGGAGATCCTCGTCTATCCACGCATCATCTTCAAGACTTTCTTTCAATACAATTCTTGTTTTAGATGCTTTTTTTTATATTTTCTCTTGTGTTTTACCTCATCCCATCCTTTATTTAAGCTAACCTCATTCTCTATCCCCACATTCTGCTCTTTCGAGATTCCTTCATCTTGTGTAATGTTTGAATAATCTGGAGGGATGCTTGAAATTATTCCTTTATTCAGATCTTCCTTCGGCTGGATATTTAGAACCGAAGCCTCCTCTTTCCTTACCCATTGCATCTCCTTCCTCCCTCCTCCCTCATTCTGCTGCCCTTCTTCTTTTCCCAGCTTGCACGATAAAATATCATGCCCGAGCCTCTTACACTTTGCACAGTAGGAAGGGAAGCTTTCGGGGACGACAGTTTGCCAATACCCCTCGGCCTGTTCCCCTTCCCCACTACCTATCCATACTTTATCAGGCGGTTTAGTTAAGAGGTTTAGCTCGACGCATACACGTGCTTTATTCGGCCTAGACATGGTTCTTGTGGCTTCATCTCTTAACATGGGCTTACCCAAGCATGATGAAATTGCATAAAGAGAGGATTCAGAGAAGAGATGAAGTGGCAAATAAGGCAATGTAAACCATACCAGAGCTATAGGCGGCTCTTCAAGAGGAGTAAACTCCTTTGTCCACTTTAGTATACGCATGGGAAAGCCATCAACTTGCCATATTCCGAGCTGCCATAGACGATATTGATCTTCTAGTAGAGAGCATTGGAGCACGACATGCTTGGCATCGAAATCAGCAAATTTCACCTTCCCCTTGAGCTTTAAATTGTCAATGAATTTCTGAACTCCAATTGCACGAGGCCTACCGAGAGAGAACTTACCAACGAGCGTGTATTCGAATGGCTCTAAGAGCCTACGAGATTCCTCTGCTGAGAAGATGATGGCCGGGAGCCCGTTTTTGTTCCCTTGGATACGTGAAATCGGCACGGTTCCCTTTACCATCGAAGCAAACGACTTATTTAAACATAAGTCAGATTTTTCCATACTCATCTTGTTTTGGACTAGGTTTGAACAGTAGTGGAGTCACAATCTGAATCCCAGAGCAGTTTGCACAGAAGATCCCACAACTGTTGACCGAACCGTTTACTCCAGAAAACTAATATTTCTGGAGGAACCAAGGCTTAATAACACAGGAAATCCCAGAAGACTTAATAACCATTTACTCTAGAAAACTGATATTTGCACAGAAATCACAAAAAACTTAATAACACAGGAAAAAAAACGCGAGAGGAACCAAGGCTTCCGACTTCTACTAGCTTAATATTTCTTACCCGTGTTGTTGTTCCTGCTCGCCTGTATTACTTCATGCCCTTTTCAGTTTACCTTTTGATAAATATTCTTAATTTCGTGAGAGAATCAATGAACACTTCGTTGCGTAAAAACTAGCAATTACTCATAATAACGCTTTACAAATTTAACATACCATAGCAGTTCACTAAGCAATTTACGTGATATTTCACCAAACAATCCACATTAACAGTTTATCCAAGATATTCGCACGATGAAATTGTTATAGAAAACGCGAGAGAAGTTAAGTCAAACAGCAATATACGAAGCAATTCACATAACAGTTAATTTAAGGTAAATCGTGAGAGAGAAATCTAGAGGAAACCGCAAAAGATTTTTCGCCGAGTTATCGCTGAGTTTTCATCCAGCATGGGTTTTCGCCGAGAGCGTTTACCTATTTGTCTATCTATCAGTCTAATAATCTATCTCTTTATAGGTATATCTAACTAACTATCTATCTATCTATCTATTTGACTTTTTGCCTGTTTAATTATCTATATATCTATCCATCCATCTATTTATCTATCTATCTATCTATAAATCTTTATATCTATGTGCCTATTAATCTATCTATCAATTTTTGTATTAATATGTCTATCAATTTTCCTTTCAATCAATCAATCAATCTATCTATCTGTCTATCACTCTCTCTATCAAACAATCTATATATCTATCTATTTGTCTATCTTTCTGTTTATCTATTTGTCTATTTATTTGTCTATCTATCTATCTAATTTTTATCAATCTATCAATCTATCTATCTAATTGTCTATCAATCTATCAATCTATCTAATATCTATTTGTCAATTTATTAATTAATTAATTAATCAATCTATCTATCTATCTATTTATCTATCTGTCTGTCTGTCTATCTCTATATATATCAACTTATTTATGTGAATTCTATATGTCTATATATCTATCTAACATTCTTTCTTTCTTTCTTTATGTATACCTATCTATTATCTATATTTTTACACTATCTAACTATATATCTAACAGTTTATCGATCTTCTATATGTCTATCTATCTAACTCTTAATCTTTTTATATGTATATCTATATATCTATCTATCTCTCTATCTTTTTATCTTTATATATTATAATATCACTATCTCCATATCTTTGTATCTTTCTATCTCTCTATATCTTTATCTATCTATCTCTCTATATCTTTATCTATTTATCTCTCTATCTCTATATCTCTCTATCTCTTTAACTCTTTACCTATCTATCTCTTTATATCTCTAACTACAAATCTACATACCTACATACCTATCAACCTACCTAGCTACCTAGATATCCATCTATCTTTCTATATGTCTATATGTCTATCTTACAATATGTATATCTAGTTATCTATCTATCTACATGTCTATCTATCTATCTGTCTAACTATTTATTAATAATTATATCTATCTATTTATCATTATTTATATATATATATCTATCTACTATCTACCTATCTACCTATTTGTCTGTATATATGTCTATATGTCTATCTCGCTATCTGTCTATCTCTTTATCTTTCTATCTATTATATATCTATTATTCAATTAATGTATCTATCTATGTGTATATCTATCTATCTATCTATCTTTATATCTTTATATCTTGTCTTTCTAATTAGCTATTTGTCTCTATATCTATATTTCTGTCTATCTATCTATGTATATATCTCTCTATATGTATATCTATCTATCTGTATATCTTTATATCACTCTATCAATCAATCAATCTAAATATCTATCTTTCTTTATGTATATATATATCTATCTATCTATCTACCTACCTGTCTATAGATATATCTATATTTATATCTTTCTTTCTGTCTGTCTAATTATATATCTATCTGTCTATCTGTCAATTAATCAATCTATCTTTCTTTCTTTCTGTCTGTCAATCAATCAATCTATCTGTCTGGCTGTCTATGTGCCTATATATCTATTTGTATATCTGTCTCTCTATCTATGTGTCTATTAGTGTATCTATCAATCTATCTATAAATCTATAAATCTATAAATCTATTTGTTTACTTGTCTATTTATTTATCTGTCTATCTATCTATCTATATATATGTATATCTATCTATTTGTCTATCAATATATCTATATATCTATTTATCTATCTATATATCTATCAATCTATCTTTCTGTCAATCTATCTATCTATCATTTTATCTATCTGTCTAATTATTTATCTATCTATCTATTTGTCTATCCATCTATCTGTCAATCTTTCTGTGTATTTATTTGTCAATCTTTTCTGTCTATCTGTCTATCTATATATTAATTTATTTTTTTATCTTTTTATCAATTTATTTGTCAATCAATCTGTCTATCAATCTCTATACCATCTGTCTATCTATATGTTTATCTATCTATCTGTCTATAAATCTATCAAATATTCTATCTTTTTGTCTATTGATCTATCTACTTGTCTATCTGTCTATCTCTCTATCTTTCTATCTATATATGACTTCATCTGTCAATCTATCTCCATGTCTCTGTATTTGTCTTAGTGGCACTCTATTTGTCTCTATATCTATATTTCTATTTATTTGTCTTTTTGTCTATCTATCTATCTTTCTTTCTTTCTTTCGATCTGTGTATCTCTCTATATTTCTATCTATCTAGTTGCATATCTATCTTTCTATCTATCTATCTACGTATCTATCTAATTGTATATATGCCTATCTATATATCTTTTTATCCATCTATTTGTCTATGATTCAACATATCTATTTGAATATCAATCCATCTTTAAATCTATTTATCTTTCTATATATCTATTACCATATTTGTCTTTTTGTCTATCTAAATGACTATCGTCTATTGATCTATCAATCTATCAACCGATCTATCTATCTATCTAGCTGGATATCTATCTATAACTTTCTATCAATTTTCTATCTTTTTATCTGTCTCTCTATTTGACTATTAATCTTTTTATTTATCTATCTATCTATCTATTTGTCTATCTATCTATCTATCTATCTATATGTATATCTATTTATCTATTTCCCTAACTACCTATCTATGTATATATCTATCAATCTATCTATCTATTTATCTATTTATCTGCATATCTATTTGTCGATCTATTTATCTGTCTGTCTATATGTTTGTCTGTCTATCTATTTGTCTATCTATCTATCTAATAATCAATTTATCAATATGTCTATTAATTGTCTATCTAATTGACTATTTATATTTCTATCTATCTATCTATCTATCTATCTATCTCTCTTTTTATATATTTGTATGTTTGTCTATCTATCTATCAAACTATTTGTCTATCGGTCCATATGCCTATCTGTCTTTTTATCCTAATTTGTCTTTTTGTTTGTCTATCTAACTATCTATCTATCTATCTAATTATCTTACTGGATGTCTATCTATCTACCTATCTATTTGTCTACCTATTTGTCTATTTTTTATCTATTTGTCTATCAATCTATCTATCTATCTAAAGAATCTCTATCAATCTTTAAATCTTTTTGTCTATCTATGTATATATCTATCTATATATCTATCTATGTATCTATTGATCTCTCTAACTATCTATATGTGTAACTATCAATCTATATATATATAAATATCTATCGATCTATCTATCTATATGTTTATCAGTATATTTATCAATCTATCTATCAATGATCTATTAATGTGTTAATCAATTAATCAAGTAATCAATCTATCTATCTATCTAATAATCTATCTATCAATTTATATATGTTTCTAACTATTTGTCTATTTATCTATCTATTTATTTGTCTATCAACATGTCTATTTATTTGCCTATTTATTTTTCTATCAATCTATCTTTTAATTTATCTTTCAATCTATCATTCAATCTATCTATCCATCAATCTATCTATATGTCTATCTATTTGTATAACTATCAGTCTATCAATCTATCTCTCAGTAAAACTACATGTCTATCTATCTATCTATCACTCTATCTATCTATCTATCTAGCTAGCTAGCTATCTATCAATCTATCTATTTAAATATCTTCCTATCTACCTATTTTACTATCTACCAATCAATCAATCAATAAATCTATCTATCAATCTATCTACCTATAAATCTATCTATCAAACTATCTTTCTATCTATTTGTCTATCTTTCTATATTTATGTCTTATCTGTCTATATATCTATTGTATGTCTAACTGTCTATCAATATCTATGTATGTCCATCTATCTATGTGTCTATATATCTTTCTATCTATTTGTTAGTCTATTTGCCTATGTGTCTTTCTACCTGACTATGTGTCTCACTAACTATTTTTCAACCTTATTATATATTTTTTTATTTGTCTATTAGTTTGTTTATTTATCTATTTGTATGTCTATCTACTTGTAAATCTCTCTTTCTAACTATCTATCTATATATCTATCTATCTATCTATACATCTTTTAATTTGTCTATTAATCAAACTATCTATCTCTCTATTAATATGCCTATCAATCAAATATCTATCTTACTATCTATCATTATATCTATCTATCTATTTATCTGTCTATCAATTTATCTATCTATTTTTTATCTATCTATCTATCTATATATCTGTCTATCTTTCTGTATATTTTACTATCTATTTTTCTATCTATTTTTCTATCTATCTAACAGTCTATATATTTTTCTATCTATATGTTTATCTATTTAACTATCTATATATGTATCTATCTGTTTATCTATTTGTCTAATAATCTATCTATCTATCTGTCAATATATATGTTTTTTTATATTTCTCTTAATCTCTCTCTCTCTATCTTTCTATTTATTTGTTTATCAATCTACCTATCTATCTTTCTGTCTATTTATCTATCAACCTATATATCAATCTATGTGTATATCTATTTTTCTATATATCTATCTATCTATCTATCTTTCTATCTTTATATCTATCTATCTATATATTTGTCTATCTATCTATCTATCTTTCTTTTTATATATCAATCTATCTATAAAACTATCTATCAATCTGTCTATCAATCTGTCTATCAATCCGTCAATCAAATTGTCTATCTATCTGTCTATCTATCTGTCGATCTATCTATATTTCTATAAGTAAATCTATCTACCCATTTGTTAGTCCTACTATATGTCTATTTATCTATCTGTACATCAATATATATGGTTGTTTATCTATCCATCAACCTTTTTATCCATCTGTATGTCTTTTATTTGTGTGTTTGTCTATTTGTGTATCTACTTATCTATCTATTTGTCTAATAATTTGTCTATCTATCTTTCTTTCTGTATATCTATCTATTTATCTATCTATCTGTGTATATATCTATTTATCTATCCATTTATCTATCTATGAATCTGTCAATATAGCTATGTATTTGTTTTTCTTTGTATCTGTATATCAATCTATCGCTCAAACTCTATCAATCTATCTATCAATCTATCTATCAATCAATCTATCTATCTATCAATAAAACAATATATCAATTAATCATTCTATCTATTTGTTTATCTAATTGTCTATCTATATATCAATCTATATTTTTATTTATTATCTATCTATCTATATATCTATTTGTCTATCTTTCTATCTACCTATTTGTCTAATAATCTATAAATGTATCTTTTAATCTATATATCTATCTATCAATCTTTCTGTCTTTATATCTATCTATCTAACTATTAATTTAACTTTCTATCAATCAACCAATCTATTTGTCTATCAATCTTTTTATCAATCGATTAATCTATCTTTCTATCTATTTGTCTATTTATTTATGTATCTATATTTCTACCTATTTATCTTTCTATCTATCTATAAATCTATCTATCTATTTGCCTATCTATCTATCTAATAATCTTTCTAATAATCTATCTATATATTTGTCTGTCTATCTATCTATCTATCTATTATTCAATCAACCTATCTATCAATTTGTCTATAAATATATCAATCTAAATTTTTTAAAATCAATTTATCAATCTGCTTATAAATTTGTGTATCAATCTATCTATCTATGTCTATCTATTTATAAATTTATTTATCTATATATCTGTCTAACTATCTATCTGTCTGTCTGTCTATCTATCTATCTAAGGGTCTATATATCTACTTATCTATCTATATGTAAATCTATCTATCTATCAATATGTTCATCAATCTATTTATCTATCTAGCTATCAATGTGTCTATCAATCTAACTTTCAAACTATCTTTCTATATAATTGTTTATCTATATATCTATGTGTCTGTCTATATGTCTATCTATTTGTCTATCTATCTATCTATCTAGATGTCTATTTGACTATCTATCTATCTATCTATTCATTTATCTATCAGTCTATCTTTTTCTTTGCCTTAGTATTTGTCTACCTGAATATCTATCTAACTGACTTCATGTCTACGTGGCTTTTGATCTAACTATTTATTTGTTTGTCTAGTTGTCTTTCTATTTGTTTGTTTGTTTGTCTATCTATCTATCTATCTATCTATTTTTCTTTCTTTCTTTTTTTCATTCTAATTATATGTATATAAAAATGTCTATCAATTCATCAATCTATCTATCTAACTTTTTATCTATATGAGTGTCTATCTATCTATCTATTTTGTATATCTACTTGTCTTTATGTCTATTAGTCTGCCTGTCTATCTATATATCTATTTCATTATCAATTTGTATATCTGTCAATCTATATATCTACCATTGTATCTAAAAATATATCTATCTATCTATCTGTATATCAATCAATCAATCAATCAATATTTATATCTCTCTATCTATCTATATATATCTCTATCTATCAACTTGTCTATTTATTTATCAATCTCTCTACCTCTCAATTTATCTAGAAATTGCTCTTATATCAATATGTCTATCAATGATTCTATCTATCTATCTATCTCTTTATCTATCTATATGTATATCTATCTATCTATCTATATGTCTATCTGTCTGTCTATATATCTATCGATCTATCTATCTAATAATCTATAAACGTATCTATCTATCTATCTATCTTTCTTTCTTTCTATCACTAATCAATCAATCTATCTATCTGTAAATCAAGTTGTCTATAATCTTTCTATCAATCTATTTATTACTTTATCTATCAATCTATCAATCAATCTATTTACATTTTTATTTATATGTCTATATATTTGTCTATATATATATATATATATATATATATATATATATGTTTATAGATCTATCTATCTATCTATTTGTCTGTCTATTTATCTGTCTATCTATCTATCTATTTGTATATCTATCTATCTATCTATATAAAATTCAATATATCTATCTATCTATCTCACTATCTATCTATATATCTATTTATCTATCAATTTTTCTATTAAGCTATCTATCAATCTATCTATCTATCTGTCTATCAATTTATCTATCGATCTATCTTTCAATCTATTTAAGAATAAAACTATCAATATGTTTATATATTTGTATATCAATATATATATATCTATTTGTCTATCAATCAATCTATCTATCTATATATCTATTTGTCTATCTATCTGTATATCTTTCTGACTATCAATATATATATATATATATATATATATATATATATATATATATATATATCTATCTATCTATCTGTCTATCAATCTTTCTATAAATTAATCTAACTTTATATCAATTTTTCTATCAATTTGTCTATCAAAATATCTAGCCATCTATTTGTCTATCTATCTATTTGTGTGTATGTCTAATTGTCTGTCTATCTGTCTATCTATCTGTTTAACAATTTGTCTATCTAAATATTTATCTATCTATCTATGTACCTGTCTATATATATGTGAATCTATATATATATATATATATATATATATATATATATATATATATATATATATATATCTATCTATGAGTCTATCTACCTATCAATATATTTGTTGATCTATTTGTCTTTTTATATGTCTACATTTTATCAATCTATTGTTTTATATATCAATCTATCTATCAGACTATCTACCTATCTATTTTTTTGTCTATTTGTGTGTTTATCAATCTATCTATCTATCTAGCTATCAATTTGTCTATCAATATGTCTATCAATATGCTTATCAATTTGTTTATCAATCTGTCTTTCAATCTATCTATAAATTTGACTATCAATTTCTCTTTTAATCTGTCTATCTTTTTTTTATTAAGTTTTATTTTATTAATAATAACCCTATCTTTTGGCGGAGGAATACCGTTAATACAAACTATCATCTACCCTTAACCCTTTTACACCCATTCTTCAAATAAAGATAAATTACATTTAACCAATCTAATAAAATGTAATTTTATTTGTGCTATGGCTATTTCTATGTCTTGTTTCTTTAACTTTTTGTGCAAGGAAGTATTCATTATGAATGTTAATAGCTATCTTTATGATGGTAGCTAATCCATTGTCTTGATTTCACAATCTTTCGATGAGTATAATAAACTTTATCTTGCTTCTTTCTATGTTCTGTTCTTCTCTAGTGTCTTGTATCTTTTAAATCTACATCTTTGACTCTCCCTACAGCATTTTCTAACTAGCTCGAGTCTTGAGTCATCTCGTGCCATCTTTAATCTCTAGCAAGGTCTTTTCGAATTTCTAGGGGCTATCCTCCCAAGTGTTTACTATTGGTTGCTGCTAATTATATCCAGATTGACCATTCACCTGCAAGTTTTCTGCCCTGCACAAGAACAAGTGTATCATACACGTAACTGAACTCTTTATCCACCCTTCCCTATACAAACCAAATTAGCTATTGGCTTGATACTTTAGGAACCGATCCATTGCTGTTCAAGTTGTTTGGAGTGTTCTGCCTTCTTCCATCTTTTTGCTTTTTATTCATCCCCTGTCTTCTTTAACTTTTACAGGCTACACCTTGACACATGTATATTACAGACTTCCAGCAAACATCTAGAAACAGACTTCCAGCAACAGACATTTTAAAAAAATAGACTTCCAGCAACACACACTTAATAAACACAGGCTTCCAGCAAAATATAACACAGACTTCCAACAACCAAACTCAATATAATACTGACTTCTAACAATACCATTTAAACAGATATCTAGCCTTCCATGTAGTATCATCCACCGAGCTAAGGACTGAAGGTTGCCTTATGCAGATTCATATATACCTGCAGAACATACTACATATCTATACATCCATTACCTTTTCCCGAGCCAACCCCCTAATGTTATTTCAACTTAGTTTCGGTTTCTTCTTTCATTTCTACCTGTAGAAAAAAACAAAAAAACCACGCATGCAAAAGCCACTTACCTTATCCATTTTGTGATAGCCTTACCCACTTATATCGATCACCCCTCAGGACTAGGGTGATCCATTATGCAATCTTATTTGCCTATTTGATCGGCAAGTTCTAATTAATATTTTTATTCTTTCTAATATAAGGAAAATACTTACTATCGAGTTTAAAATTCCAGTAATTTTTTTTGGTAAACTCTCTTCATTATATTCTTGATCACCTTTCTTTCTTCCCTCTTTAGCTAATATATCCGCTAATGCATTCGCTTCTCTGAAAATGTGTTTTATAGAAAAGTTTAGAGAGTTCATATCATGTAGAATATCCTCTATGTCATCTTCATATCTCCACATCTTTGTCTGCTTTGTGATTAAATTTACAACAATTTTAGAATCTATTTGAATATCTATATTTTTAATTTCTAAATTTCTACATAACTTAATTCCTTCTCTTAAAGCTAATATCTCAGCATGGATGGCCGAGGATGCTTGCATCTTTCTACTGAATCTAATATTAGCCCTCATTTCGAGTCTCTAATCACTCCACCTCCTCATGATCGCCCATATCTTTATCGAAGCTATCATCTGTGTTTAGAGATATTCTAGCTTGTGATGGTTTTTCCCATTTTATACTTATTATTTTAAATTGTTTAGGTTGATTTACTTTTAGATTCCAAAAGATTAAGATTTCTTTATCCCTCTTCGAGCCTTGAATTTTTATAGGGCTCGATTCTGAAATTTTACTTGTTTCTTCTTTAATATCTTTCCAGATATCTTTTATTATCATATTATAGCCTTCAAATCTACTTTTATTTCTAGCCTTCCAAATTCACCAGATAACTAATAGTGACACATTGATTTTAATCCATTTCTGCAACAGGCTAGAAACTTTTAGATTAATCCATTTCTGAAGCCTACGTTTTAAATTTAGATGTTGATAATTTAAATTCATTTCTGAGCCTAGTCTCTTCAATATCTCTGCTGCTACTCTCCCATGTGAAAGGAGATGGTCCAATGTTTCAATTTCATTTAAGCAACACTCGCATCTAGATACCAGCTTAATTCCTTTCTTCTTTAAATTATTGTCAATTGGGATAATATTAGAAAAAACTTTCCGCATAAAAGTTTTAATTTTTTGTGAATTATCATTATTCCAAGCCCATTTGAATAATGTATGTTCTTTTAGCTTTTTTATTAATTCATTTTTTACTGTTTTTAATGAAAATGCTCCATCCGAGCTTAAATTCCATTTCCATCCTTTTTTAGTAAGTGTAAAAAATCTATCAACTAAATCTTTTTGTTTAAGCATTTGTGTCCATATCTGTGACCACTTACTTTTATTCTTTACTTTATTGATATCATCCTTAATACAATATTTTGCCCTCATAAATTTAGACCATAGACTGTTATTTTCTTTCAACCTCCACATTCTCTTGCTTGCTCCTGCTTTTGCTAAATCAATAAGGTTAACAAAACCCAATTTAGCTTCTTGAACTAGGTAGCATAATTCTCTCCATTTTTTCCAGTGTAGTTTATATTTTCCCTCTTTTTTCCCCCATAAAAAGTTAGCTAATACTTTTTCGATTTTTTTAATAATAGAAACTGAAGGTTGAATTATCATAATATTATGCATTAGAAGACTTTCCAAAACATGTTTTATTAGAGTAATTCTGCCCCCCATACTTAAACATTCCTCCTTCCATCCCGAGATTTTCTTTTTTAATTTATTTAATAAAAATTCTAAATATACTATCTTAAGTTTATCTTCATATATCGGGTAGCCCAAATAGATCATTTCTCTTTTGTTATGGGAGAAACCAGAAATGTTTTTGATTTTATGAGCTAATGTAATTGGAGCCTTATATGATATCATGTATTGGCATTTTCTTTTATTTAATTTTTGACCTGTTTCTTCCTCCATGTATTTCAATAAATTCATCAGATTATGTAGGGATTTTCTACTACCATTACTGAATATAATCACATCATCTGCATATGCAAGGCAACTCACTAATGGAGTGTTCCTCGGCTCTCTAAAAGTGCCTATCATACCATTCAACAGTTTATCTTTAAGGTTAACTATTAAAAGTTCCGGATAAATGTTAAATAATGATGGTGAAAGTGGATCACCCTGTCTTAAAACCTCTAACTGGTTTTATTTCTTCTCCTACTTTTCCATTTATGATAATTCTAGCCCATGTATTAGAAATACATCTATAAATCAAATCTATCCATGTTTCAAAGAAACCCATCTTTTTCATGATAGAACAAAGAATGCTCCATTCTACTCTATCAAAAGCCTTGGATAGATCCAACTTTATAATAACATTTTTCCCTCTTGTTTTGGATCCTATTTCTCTACTCATTTCGTTAGCCAAGTAGATATTTTCCATTATTAATCTATTTTTCATTAAACTGGTTTGTTCTTAAGAAATAATTTTAGGTAAAATCGAAGTTAATCTATTTTGTAAAATTTTAGATACAATTTTGTAAATTGTGTTACATAGGCATATTGGTCTAAAATCCTCACCTTTCTACGGATTCTCTATTTTAGGTATGAGAATAATGTGAAAGCTTCCTCATTTTTTTCCAAATTCTGCTTCACAAAATATACTATTTACTGCTTTTTCTATATCCTTCTTTATTATATCCCAACAAACTTGGAGAAAACAGTTGTTCCATCCATCCGGTCCAGCTGCACTATCTTTGTTCATACTATATATCGCTATTTTCATTTCTTCTTCTTCTGGGAGTTCAGTTAACATGTTATTAGCTTCTATGGTGATTTTATTTTCTATGTTTTTTAATAGTGAATTTCATTTAGTTCTCTTATTCCACTTAATTGGTTTTCAAAAAACTTTGAAAAATAGTTTTGAATGTCTGAGTCATTTTTAAGCCATTCTTCCTTATTATCTTTAATACCTCTAATTCTATGTTTCTGATATTTTAACTTAGCTACTTTTTGAAAAAACTTTGTGATTTTATCACCTTCTTTTAGCCATTTAATTTTAGATATTTTTTCCAAAAGACTTCTTCAATTAATATTTTTAGATTTAATTCTGCTTGTGCCTTACTAAGAGCACTTCTATTATCTATATTTTGAATTTTTTCAAATTATATTTCTTTTTTTAATACCAGTTCCTCTGCATCTTTTATATTTTTAATTATATTCCCAAAAGTATCCTTATTCCACTTTTTTAATTCAACTTTTAATCTACTCAACTTATTATTTAATACTTGAATAGGATTTACTAATGTCTCTTTGTTCCAGGACTATTTCACCATCTTTAAAAAATCATGGTGTAAACACCAAGAATTCTGGAATCTAAAAGAGCCTCCTGTATGAGTTGATTTTTTAATAGTGATTAATAATGGGATGTGATCAGAGCAGGTTCTGTTTAAGTGTTTCACCTCTGTAGAGCCAACTTGATCTAGCCATTTAAAATTAAATAAGACTCTATCTAGTCTCGCCCATATTGTGCCATTTTTCCTCCAGTTATTACACCATGTAAACGGCGAGCCTAAAAATTTAGCTTCTATTAAGTTTGTTTTATTTATTATATCATTAAAGTGAGACAATCCTCCTTTATTTGGTGTCCTACCACCCTTCTTTTCTTTAAGACTTCTAACTATATTAAAATCTCCACCGATAATCCAAGGCTTTTTTTCCATCGAAATTTTATTCATTTCCTCCCATAATTCTTTTCTCTCTTCTCTTTTATTTTTTGCATAAATTATTGTTATTATTTCATTTATATCTTGACTTAAACTAAAGTTTATTGGTTGATTAGTTTCTTTTAATATTTTTATATGTAAATTATCTTTCCATAAAATCCAAATTTTCCATTATTATTAGCATAGCCATTTTCAAATCCTAATAATTCTTTATAATAATTTAGCTGGACTCTATCCACCATAGGTTCAGCTATCGAAATGAGATTAATTTTATGCATATATATTAGTTTTTTTATTCTATTTCTTGAGGGGGGGTTTGCTATTCCCCTAATATTTCAATAGATGTAATTATACATTTCTTATGGATTTAGCCTGTGCTCTAGTGGTGCATTTAGTTTCGTATATCTTATTCAAATGTTTTTTTTTCATGCTTCTAGGTTTTCTTAGTGAGCTTAGTTCCTATTCTCTCTCCTCTTTCCATTCCCTACCCAATTAAATGGCCATTATTTTTAGTTTTTCAATTGCCCAATCTCTATTTCCCATTTTTTGTTTAAGCTTAAGTTTTTCTATACTAATATCATCATTATTGATACTATTTTTCTGCTCATTGTCTTCCCCATCCGTATAGAGGGAAGTCAAGCTTTTTATTTCTGATTCATCATCTGAATCCTCTTCCACCAGTACTGCCCAGCTTTTATTTTTTTTGTTTCTTATTTTTTATTTGAATTCTGGTTCTCCTATTTAGTTATGAGATTTTTTTCATCATTTCTCTCCTTTTAGTATTTTCTATGGATTCTGTTCTTGCCTCCTCATTATTTTGCCTATTATATTCAATTAATTTTAGTTCTTCAACTTCATCATTCTGTATATCTGTTTGGGCAGTAGGTTGAAGTTTTTTTTGATATTTAACCATTTCTCCGTTACTTTCGATTGCTCTATTCTTCTCTTCTAGTTTCTGTTTATTTTCATTTCTTTTTTTATTAACAAACATACCTCTAGAGCTTGTCCCATCTTTCTGTAGCATGCACAAAAAGGAGGGAGGTATTTTGGAACAACAGCAAGCCAAAAACCACCTCTCTCTATGTTTCCAATCCATATATGGTGAGGGAGAGTTTTCTGTAAGTCCACCTCAACAAAAATTCTTGCAACACTCAGTCTAGAGAGTGTTTCCATAGCACCATCAAGAAGAAGAGGAGAGCCCAAAACACACGCAATTCAATATAATGTCATTTTATCAAAGTAGTGAATCAGGAGCATAGGTAATAGAATCTATACCGGAGCCAACGACAATTCCTCCTTTGTGATAAATTCTTGAGTCCATGTAAAGGTTCTCATGGGGTATCCCATGATATACCAAACTCCTTTCAGCCATAAACAATGGAAATCCTCCTCGGAATGAAGTTGCAGTAACACATGTTTCTCATCAATCAGCCCGATTTTAATCAATGTTCTGAGTTTCAATGATTCAAAGAAAGCCCTAATATCATCAATACGGGGCCTTCCATGAGAAAATTTCCCCACAAGAGTGTGAGTATGAGTTGCAAAGAGCTTGTGAACTTCCTCGGCCGAGAAGAATATCAAGGGTTCCTCGATATTTTTTCCGTGAATTTGCGAGGTGTTCGTAATAGGGGGCGCGGTCTTTCTAATAAAATCAGAAAAGGACTTCTTATTAACTAAGTAATCCAATTCCATTAAAATCAGCTTAAAACTTGCTTCTTCTTCCACCAAAATTGCATGTTTCTCTCTCTAGAGAATATGTTTCTCTCTCTAGAAAGTTGAGAGAGTTTCAAGAAGAAGAAACTCGTATCTGCCTCTCTCTAATCTGTCTATCTAAATGTATATTTTCTATATATTTATATGTCTATTTTTTTTATCTATCATCTATTTATTTATCTATCTATTTATCTATTAAACTATCAATAAATCAATATATTTATATATCTATCTATCTTTCTATCTATCTATTTATCTATATGTTTATCAATCTATCGATCTATATATCTATTATTAATATTTCTATCTATCTATCTGTCTATTTATCTGTCTAATAATCTTTCTATCTATCTTTCTATCTATCAATCTATCTATTTGTCTATTTATTTGTCTATGTATTTGTCTATCTTTCTATCTACCAATATTTTATTTATATGTTTATCAATCTGTCAATAAATATGTCTATCATTCTATCAATATATATATATATATATATATATATATATATATATATATATATATCTGTCTATCTATCTATATATTTGTCTATCTATCAATTTATCTCTTTGTCTATATATATACCTATCTATCTATCGGTCTATATATATATATGTGCATTTATCTATCTATCCATCAATATATTTTTCAATATATCGTTCTATCAAACTATTTATCAGTCTATTTCTGTATCTATATTTATATCTATCTATCTATCTATTTGCCTATCAATATGTCTATCAATCTATTTATCATTATTTCTACCTATTCATCTATCTATCAGCCTATTTATTTATCAATATATTTATCTATATATCTATCTAATATTTTGTATATCTTTATATCTATTTGTATATCTATATATCTATCTTAATGTTTATCAATCTATTTATCTCTATCTATCAATCTATTTAGCAATCAATCTTTTAATCTGTCTAATAATATGTTTTTCAATATGTTAATCAAACTATCCATCTATCTTTCTATCTATTTGTCTTTTTATCTATCTTTCCATCTATATATTTATCTGTCTCTCTGTCTATCTATCAATTTATCTATCTATCAATCTTTCTATTTGTTTTTCTATCACTCTATCTATCTTTTTTTCTATATATTTGTCTATCTATCTGGCTATCTATCTATCTATTGTTCTATCTCTCTATCAATCAATCAATCTATATATCTGTCTATTTATCTATCAAAATCTTTGTCAATCTATCTATCTAACTATCTATCTTTTTTCAATCTTTTTATCTGTCTATCTATTTGTCTATGTATCTATTTATATATCTCTCTATCATTTTTTTTCTATCAATCTATCTATCAATATGTCTATCAATCTGTCTATCAATCTATCTATCAAATTATATTTTTTATTTGTCTATCTATCTATATATCGGTCTATCTATCTATCTATTTATTTTCTATCTATATATCTGCTATATATTGTCTATTTTGTATCTATCTAATAATTTGTTTATTTTTTGTATATCTATCTATCAATCTATCTATCAATTTGTCAATGAATTTATTTATCTATCTGTCTTTCTATTTGTCAATTTATCTATTTATCTATCTGTCTATCTATTTTTCTATCTATCTATCTATTTATCTATTTGTCTATTTGTGTATCTAGCTATCTATCTATTTTTAAATCAATTTATCTATCTATCTCTCTATCTATCTTTTTATCTCTCTATAATTCTATTTGTCAATCTATCTTTCTGTCTCACAATCCATTCTCTCCATCTATTTATCTATTTCTTTGTTTGTATTTATATCTATTTGTCTATCTATGTATCTCTCTATATGTCTATATGTCTATCTATCTATCTGCTATCTATCTATCAATTTATCAGTCAATTTGTCTATATTTCTATTAGTCTATTAATATTTTAGTTTTTCTTTCTTTCTTTCTTTCTGTATATATGTTTAATTGTCTATCTTTATATATGTCTATTTGTCTATTTGTTTATCTATTTATATTACTATTTGTATATACCTATATCTGTTTATCTATCTATCTATGTATCTGTATCTCTATCAATTAATCAATCTATCTATCTATCAGTCTATCTATTTATCTATCTATCTATCAGTTTATCTGTATATCTAGCTATTAGTAATATATAGCTATATTACTATTAATATTATTTTAAGTATAAAAATAAAATTTTATTATTATAGGAAACTTATAAAAATATATTGAAAATTTTTCATTAAATTTAAAAGAAAATAAATGTACATTTAAATATAAATACATAAATATTTGTCCATACTAAAATTTATAAGAATTAAATAATTGAGTAATATTTTTATTATTAGCTTTTAAATATTAAGTCTTTATTAAAATAATAAATATAATTTTTTTTAATAATCTTCTCACATTAAGTAATTTTTAGAATTTTATAAATTATAAATGATATCTAATAATATGAAATTTATTGCCTTTAAAATTATTTCATATTATCTTCATAAAAATTAATATGAATTCTTAAAAATTTATAACCATACAATATATATATTTATATATTTTTTAACATAAAGAGTATTTATAATTCTAAGGAGAGTGGCTTGAAAACCAACCATCTTTTCATGTGTGCCTTGCTATATGAAGTTTATAAATTTTGTAGCCATTATTTTTTTTAGTTGGAAGACCAAGCATCTATTTTTTGAAATTGTTTATATATTTATTGTTTAATTTAATTAATAATTAAAAATTGTCAGGTGATTTTTTCATTTGTGCCTTACTACATACACATTAACTTGTTGAAAATAATTTATTAAGTAAAAAAAAGATGAGTATTTATGTTTTATATATATTTATTGTTAGTTAATTGTTTTGATAATTAAAAATTAAAACATTTATAGAATTTTAATACTTATAAAAAAACTATATCTTATTGTGCAAATACAACTCTAAGACTCTAACTAATGCCATCCATCTCTCTCTCTCTCGACATGGATAAATCAAAATGAAACCAAATAGTGGAAGCGATTTCCTTCAGCAGCGAGTTTCTTGTCGATTTAAGGTACACTTTCTACCCTAATATAATCATCATCAGCAAGCATTTTAGAAATACGAGATAACTGATCACAAGAGAGAACTATCAATGATATCATGCCAGTCGTGCTTCCTCGATCTTCTTCTAGAAGTTTTATGCACAGCTTCATCTTCCATATCTTAATACGTTCTTCAACTTCACAACCACCCACCATTGGAATGCAATATATGACAAGAACGATAGCATATATTCATTCCGGTAAGCACCATGTAATATCTTCTCATCAAATTTTGAATTTGTGACGTCTCCACTTTTTTACATTGTTAGCGGAAAGTTGATCCCAAGCAATCATATTTTTGAGTACTTATGAGAAGCGATTTACCTGGTATGAACCATTGAGGTACAGGGATATCAGTAAGTAGTATAGAGAGATGTAATCAAGCAATTCTTGAAAAGTTTGAGAGTTTCATTCGAACTTTTATTCATGAGTTATAATTTTTTGGGAAAGAAAGTAAGTTGAGTGGAAGACGTGCATGTTCCACGACACCTAGCAGAAGCCAGGTGGCCTTGGAATTTCATGGTGGTGGCATGCCACTTTTGAGAAGATGAGCAGGTTGTTGTCAGGCGGGTACTTTATGTTAAATTGGTTTTGATCAAATTATATAGGATCAAAATTATATAGGATTCAATTATATAGGATTCAATTATATAGGATCAATTATATAGTATGCTCATCAAGTAAAACTCCTAATCATGATCAAATTATATAGGATCAACCAAAATTTTTATTCATTATCAAGTTCTTGACATGTGCTCAACTACTTCAAATCAACTTAACCTTTCTACCCTTTTTAAAAAGTATGTAATTCACGTAAAGATATATCTATAGTTTTTCATATATTGTATTTTTCAATCATACAATATACTAGTAATCAAAATTATATTTGTGTTGAGTTACATAAACTATAATTATCAGTCAGTGATAATCTATATATCACATCCAAATCCAATCAATTTTATATTGTCATGTAATTTATTAGCAAGATTTACTTAAATGAACTCATGATTATTATTTAGTTCTGGTGAGTTAGTTACACATTGTTGGTCAATCCCGCTCCCACGATTGTGATTCAGAAGCAGATGGTTAGTTTATTGACAACAAGTCTCAAATTATTGCTTTAAGAATCTATTATATTAATAAAATTTTATAAAACTATAGTAAATTTTATAAGTAGTTTGGAATCCAAAATATTAAATTTATTTTATGTATATCTAGAAAAGTATTTTTTCTATTTTTTCACAGGAACTCAGGGAGGAACATGTGAGAGCTGCTTCTCAACAAGTTGAGGGTTCTATGGATCTTCAACCAATTGATTATGACCATATCTATTTGGAGATGATAGGAGGTCATAAGAAGCAGAAAGTGTACGGCATCGGCTCAATGCGAGTGATATTTTATTGTAGTAGTCGTGCTTCTAATTCATCTGTCATAGCAATGGTGGGTGAGTTGGTCAAACAACAAGTAATAGACATAAATGAACATTTTGAAGTTATGGAGACCAAAATTAAAGAGAATGATGAGCAGATTTCTCATTTGAAGGAAGAAATATAGGAAATAAAAGAAGAGAAGGATGAGCAGATTACTCATTTGAAGAAATAAATGCAAAAAATGAAAGAAATGAATGAAGAGATGAAAGAAATGAATGATGAGATAATAGAAATTATGATTGTAATGCAACAGCTGATCTCCTATATGAAGTCACAGGTAGCGGCCTTGACGCGACACATAGAATTCTGAGAACCATCTGTGAAACCACATAGGAGAGGCTATCAAAAATGCACCAACTAATTATGAGGATGAATCTATAGCAGAATTATTTCTGAACTATTTTTAATTTTGTCAATCTGTAGCTAAACATGAAGAGACTTTTTTGGTGGTATCAATTTTTCTTTATTCTAGTTTTGTTTTTTTCTTTGCCAAATAAGCTAACTATGAATCTTTGCAGGATATTTGATGTGAGACGCACGAATAAATTCTGATTCAAAGTCGTCAGACATTATCATGATCCTTCCTATGGATGAGTTTCATCTTTATCGATCTCTACTGTATAAAAAGAAGGCTGAGCTATTACTATCTTCATTATTTCTGAAATAATTATTTTTTTTACTCTAAACATCATTGCTTGCCAGCGTTTTGATATTTGTTGAAGTTGCATGACTATCAACATAGATTTATATTTGTTCATATGTATAATGCTATTTTTATATATTTGTGAAAATGTGTGTGTGTACCAGAATATTGTGGGTAGAGCTTTAGCCTATTATAGGTATGTAAAAAGATCGGCTGGTCCTCTTGATGATGGGAACAACATGCTAGCTTCTGAAGTTTTGAGATGAACGAAAAAATTGTGGTCTAACGTAGACCCAGGCTAGTTCTTGACACACTTATTTCATGCAGATCTGTGTTGTCACTGTTCAAATATGTGACTACTTATTATTGGTGATCGATGGAATTAAATTGTTGAAATGTTAATAGCCATTATGATTGCTAATGAAATTCAATTAAATGTGTTCATTTTGCTTGTTCTGCTTCTCTGGCATGTACATAGTTTCATGGATGACGACGGGCTTAACATGAGGAACTATCAATTGTGGCTATTACAAGCCATTTTTATAGGGGCATCTTGATCTGAAACTGATACCTAGCATGAGTGACCATGACATGAAGCCTTTCTTACTATGACGTGATCTTAATAACTTTATGGTTAATGCTAATAATTCATTCAATCGTCATGAATGTGTTGTGTCCAATACTTCTCATGCAATGCAATACATATGAGATGGTTGGATAAACTAGAGATATAAGTTATTGAAGTTTATGCCAACAATATGAATTATAAATGGGATAATGCTAATTTGTTGCAGTTTCATATCATCTGAGGCAATGGGATTATATTTATGTGTGTATATATGTATGTATGTACTATAGTATATATGTACACATATTCTTAGTATCATATATATTACAGTACATATGTACATATATACTTAGTATCATATATACTATAGTATATATGTACATATGTACATAGTATCATATATACTGAGTATATATGTAGATATACTAAGTATATTTGCACATAAAATAGTGCAGTATATATTACATATAGACTACATTATTATATTTACATATATACTATAATATATAAGTATGTATATATGGTAGTATTATATGTACATGTATACGTAGTATATATGTACATACTGAATTTGATGCCATGATCACTACGAAATTAGACTAATTTTTTAATTCTGTTCGAATTTGATACTTGCATGATGATGCCACAAGAGAAATCTGGCAAAGCAGATTAAAAAGCTAATGCTGAAGGGACTAATTGAGCCAGAAAAAGCTGATCTCTTCTCTTTGATTCTTGAAAGCGGAGTTGTTTCCTATTGCTTGTACAAGGATTCTAAAAGAATTTTAGGAAGTACTTAGGGCATGTGTATTTTGCAGGTTCTACTTTTCTTTTCTTTCTGGATACTATGTTTATGATTCTCATCATTGCTAATAACTCCTTTTTTGTCCTTGCAATTGTGTATGATTCTGAAGACTTAACTTCAAATATTCTTGCAAGAATGATTGAAATTCTAGAAGGTGATGGTCTAGTTGTTTTACTTCTTTGAACTCTGTCATCACTTGTGAGTTTGTGTACCTTGGTCATGGTAAGTTACATTTCATTGCCCATTATTTGCTTACACAAAAAAATGATATGCATTCTTTGAACATTGAATTAGAATGTCTCTGTTGTTCTTATCATGTTAGGATGTTAATAAGAGATTTAGAATAGAGTCGCATTCTAAAATAGTTTCTCAATTCAATGAGAGGTTTATTTTATATGTGCATATAAGAGAAATGCTAGTATATCTTTTATACATACATACTGAGTATATATGTTCATATATACTATAGAATATACGTACATATATACTATAGTATATACGTACGTATATACTATAATATTTAAGTACTTATATACTACAATATATATGAACATATATTCTATAGTATATACGTAGATATATACTATAGTATATACGTACATATATACTTTAGTATATATGTACATTTATACTCAGTATATCTACATGTATACTATAGTATATATGTATATATGCTACAGTAATATATGTAACTAGTGAAATGCTAGTATATATGTACAAATACACTATAGTATATATGTATATATATACTACAGTATTATGTATTTATCAAAACAGAACTTTTTTTATTTATTAATTTTGATTTGATTGACTGGTTTAATTTTCAAACAGAAATGGTACCACAATGTTCCCCATACAAAGCTTGTAGAAGTGAAGGGATTTTTTACTAGACATGATGCCTTAAGACTAGGACATCTTTATCGCGGGAGAAAGATGGTGATCAGAGGAGCTGAGGAAAAGAAAGCAATGTCAATTTCACAAATAGATTATACTTTATGCACTGTCAATAGGTACTTTAATGAAAAATTTGTAGTAAAATTTTGTTATGTTTTTGATTTAACTATGTAAAACAAGGGTTGCGTAGATTGCTATTATTCAAAATTATTATGCAAAACATATTTTCATCATCCTGTGTTGCACATGAGCATGATGTAGTACTCCATTTTGTTAATACTACTAATTATGAATCTCTATTTCATCTGCCAGTTCTTTTGTTAGCATGGAAGCTTGGTCATGGTGGGGCAGAGCAACACCCTTATAGGCCTTGGGAACAGGAGAAAGTTCTGGTTGCAAGGAGGCAAGATGCGAACTTTGATACGCCAAGCCTAGCTCGTGGCTTGTCTTCTAGGTTTTCCTCTAATAGTTTTCAAAGATATTTTTCTAAATTTAAATAATCTTCGCATTACTTATTTATGTTGGTTGTGATGTTTTGTGTCATCTTTGTAAAGTAAAAAATGAGATAATACTAATTTGTTGTAGTGTTGTGTCATTTGAGACTATGTGATTATATATATGTACATATAATACTATAGTATATAAGTACATATTTACTACAGTATATATGTACGTTTATACTGAATATATATGTATGTATATACTAAGTATATATGTAGGTATATACTGAGTATATATGTATGTATATACTGAGTATATTTGTACATATATATTGAGTGTATATGTACAATTAATATTGCAGTATATATGTACATATATACTCAGTATACTTCATATATACTGTAGTATATGTACAAATATACTCGATATATAAGCGCAGATAATTTAGTAGTATTATATGTACATATATACTGAGTATCTATGTACTTAGTATATATGTACATAAAATACTGAGTATATAAGTACTGAGTATATATGAAAATATATATTGAGTATATATGTACATATAATATAGTAGTATATATGTACATTTATACTCATTTTCAATTTACTTATAATACTGTAGTATATATGTACATATACTGCAGTAATATATCTAACTTGTGAAATGCTAGTATATATGTATATATACACTATAGTATATATGTACAAATATACTACAATATTATATATTTATCTAAACCAAACTTTATTTATTTATTTATTTTGATTTGATTGATTGGTTTAAATTTTGTACAGATATGGTACCGTAATGTTCCCCATATGAAGATTGTAGAAGTGTATGGATTTTTCACTAGACATGATATGTAGCGACTGATACATCTTTGTCACAGTAGAAAGATAGTGACCGGATGAGCTGGGAGAAAGAAAGCAAAGTCAATTTCACAAAGAGATTATATATTATACATTATCATTAGATGCATTATTGAATAAGAAATTATAAAATTTTGTTATGTTTTTGCTTTATCAATGTAAAATATTGTATCATAATAATTTATAAACTGATTTTAATTTATGTTAATTATAAATTAGCATTTATAGTTTTTGTTTTTATTCAAATTAATATAAAAACAAAAAATAATTAAATTAAATTTTTTGAAATAAAAATAAAATAGTGAAAATAGTTTTGGAATGAAAATTGCTAGATTTTTTTTTCCTAATTTAGCCACAAAATTTTTTCTGGCTAGTTTAGATAGGGATTTACCCTTGATAATTTAGCTAGGGAATTTTTGGAAGCTTCAAATTAAGGTTAAAATTAGAGAGGGAAATTATTAATTTAGTTAGGTAACTTTTCATTGCTAGAATATTTTAGCAAGGGATTGTTTCCTTCATTAATTTTTAGCTAGGGATTGTTTCCTTCATTAATTTTTAGTGATGAACACTTTAGCTAGGGAAAAGTTTCATCATTAATTTATCATTATATCCACTTTAGCGATGGAAAAATCTCATTTAGTTAGGTAATTTTTCTTAGTTATTTGGTTTTTTTCTTGTGGTGCTATCTGTTAATCTATATGTCTATCAATTTATCTATCTAAGTATCTGTCTATCTATCTATATTTTTATGTGTCTATCTATCTATTTATCTATTTCTCTATCTATAAGTCTATCTATCTGTCGATCTAATTATTTATCTATATGTCTATCAATCTGTTGGGCAATTATGTTTCTATGATTATGATTTAGAATAAGAGAACAATAGAGAAACAACAACAAAAGATATAAATACAATCCACAACCACAATCTAACCATGGACGAATAAAAAAATGAAACAAAACCACAAGAGAAACACATGAAATAACGTGGTTCACTAGTAGTTCAACATGACTAGCTATATCCACTAGAAAATGGAACCTCCATTATTATGCTATTGCAGCTTTCTCTGCAACTTAATATTTTTTTTCATACACTTACATGAAAATATTAAAACCTAAACATTTTGGAAATACAAAACAGATAATCAAAAAAATGATATACATTACCATCTGTCTATTTATCTGTCTATCAAACTAAGTATCTACATACCTATCTATCTCCCTATCTATTTATCTATTTAGTTATCTATCTATCTGACTATCTGTCAATTTTTTTTTTCAATCTATCTATATATTTGTTGATTTAAGTGTTTATCTATTTGTCTATCTATCTATCTATCTATTTGTATGTCTATATATCTATGTATATAACTATCTATCAATCTATATGTCTAATTGTCTAACAATTTGTCTATAAATATGTATATCAAAGCATATATCAATTGGTCTATCAATCTGTCGATCAAATTGTCTATCTATTTGTGTATATATTTATCTATTTGTCTATCTATATATCTGTCTCTCTATCTCTCTGTCCTACTATCTATCTATCTATCTATAGATGTATTTACCAATCTATTTATCTATATATCTATCTATCTATTTATTTATTTATCAATCATTCAATCAATCTATCTATCTATCTATATATTTGTATATTTTTCTATCTATCTGTCTATTAGTATATCTATGTGTCTATCAATATGTCTATCTATATGACAATCTATTTTTAGATTTATCTATCTATCTATCTTTCCATCGTTCTATCCATATGTCTATCTATCTGTCAATCAATCTGTCTATCTATTTGTTTATTTAACTCTCTACCTATCTAACTACCTATCTATATATCTATATTTATGTATATCTATCTATCTGTCTATATGTCTATCTATATATCTATTTATCAGTCTATCTATTTATCTATTTATCTATTTATCTATGTATCAATTTATATTTCTATTTTCTATCTATCTACTTGTCTATATGTCTATGTATATATCTACCAATATATTTGTCTATATATCTGTCTATCAATTTGTATATTTGAATGTATATATATATATATATGTCTATATAGTTTTCTATCTATTAGTCTATCTATTTGTGTATAGATATTTTATCTATCTATCTATAAATCTATATATCTATTTATCTATAAATCTATCTATAAATTTGACTATCAATCTATCTATCAAATTGTCTATCTATTTATCTATCTTTCTTTCTATCAATCGATCTATTTATCAAAATATCTAAATATGTGTTCTACAATCTTTCTATCTATCTATCTATCTGTTTGTTTGTTTATATATCTGTCAATATAACTTTTTATCTATATACCTAATAATCTGTCTATTTATTTCTCTATATACCTATCTCTCGATCTATAAATCTATAAATCTATATAACTATATAGCTTTCTATCTATCTATATATCTATATATATATATATATCTATTTCTCTTTCTATCAATATATCTATCTATGTATATGTCTATCTATTTGTCTGTCTATCTTTCTATCAATCTATCTATAAATTTGTCTATCTATCTATCTATAAATATATATATATATATATATATCTCTCTCTGTCTATCTATTTATTTATTCATCTACCAATATATCTATTTATCTATGTATATGTCTATCTGTTTATCTATCTATCTTTCTATCTAACTATCTATCTATCTATATGACTGTCTTTATATCTATCTATATATCTAACTATCTGTCTATTTACATTTCTATTTATCTATCTATCTGTCTCTCTATCTATCAATATATTTGTCTATCTATATGTTAATCTATTTGTCTATCTATCTATTTATCTATCCATCAATCTGCCTATCAAAATGTCTATCAAAATGTCTATCAATCTATTTATCAATTTTTTATCAATGTTTCAATCAATCTATGTGTCAATCTATCTATAAATCTATCTATCAATCTTTAAATCAATTTGCCTAACTATCTATATATTTATTTATATATCTATCTAACTTTCTATCTATCTATTTGTCTATCTATCTTACTATCTATCTGTCTATCTATCTATCTAACTATCTATCTAACGATCTATCTTTCAATCTATCTTTCAATTTATCTATCAATCTGTCTATCAAATTGTTTATAGACATGAATATCTAACTGTTGGTTGGTCTGTTAGTCTCTCTATCAATCTGTCCTACTATATTCTTTACTATCTATCTATCTATTTGTTTGTTTGTTTATCTATCTGTCGATTTATCTGTCTATCTATTTATTAAATATTGTCAATTAATCTGTCTATATGTCTATCTGTCTATCTATATATCTATATACCTATATATATATATATATATATATATATATATATATATATATGTCTGTCTATCTATCTATATATTTATCTATCTTTATATTAATATATCTATCGATGTATATATCTATCTATCTCACTATAAGTCTATATATAAATCTATTAATTTATTTGTCTAACTATATATCTATATATCTATCAATCTATCTATTTATCTGTCTATCAATCAATCAATCTATCTATATATTTATCAATCTTTCAATCTATTTGTCTATCTTTATGTCTATCTATTTGTCTATCTATCTATCTATCTTTTTATCTGTCTGTCTATATTTTTCTCTATCTATCTATCTAATAATCTAAAAATGTGCATATCTATGTATTTATTTGTTTGTCTATGTATCTCTCTATCTATTTTATATCTATCTTTCTAATTATCTATTTGTAAATCTGCCGATCTATCTATATGTCAATCTAACTATTAATTTTTCTATTACTTTATTTATAAACCTACCAATCAATATGTCAATCTATCTATCTATCAATCTATTTATTAATATGTCTATCAATCTATCAATCTTTCTGTTTGTCTATTTATCTTCTATATTTATATTTCATTATATATAACTATCAATCAATCTGTCTATCTATCTATCTTTCTATCTATCTATTTAGCTATTTGCCTATCTATCTATTTATATATTTTTCAATATATATATTTATTTATTTATTTATCTATCTATCTGTCTGTATATTAATATATCTAATTTTCTATATATTTATCTATCTATCTGTATGTATGTCTGAATATCTATCTATCTATATGTCTATCTATCTATCTGTCTGTCTATCTATCTATCTATCTGCCTATCTATATGTCTATCTATCTGTTTATCTATCTATCTATCTTTCTTTATTTTTATTTGTCTATGAATCTTTTTATTTGTCTACTTATATCTTTATCTAAAGGATCTTTATATCTATCTATCTATCTATCTATCTATCTAACTATCTATCAATTGATATATCTATTTATATGTCAATCTATATGTCTATCTATCTAAGTGTTTATCTATTAATCAGTTCGTCTCTTAATCTAACTCTATGTTTGTCTATATGTCCATGTCTATCTGTATGTCTGTCTATATATATGTATGTCTGTCAATCTGTCTATCTGTATATCTATCTATCTATCTATATGACTATCTATATATCTTTCTATCTATCTATCTATACTATCTATTTATATACCTTTGTGTGTTTCTATCTGTCTATCTATTTGTCTATCAATCTGTCTATTTATTTATCTATCTATCTGTCTATCTATCTATTTATTTATTTATCTATCTATCTGTATATCTATCTGTTTATCTATATATATATCTATCTATATATTTAACATCTATCTATCTATATATATATATATAATTGTCTGTCTATCTATATCTCTATTTATTTTTTAATTTATGTGTCTATATATATGTCTATCAATTTGACTATCAATCGATCTATCTCTCTATCAATCTATCTATCAATCTATCTATTAAATTGTATATCTATCTATCTATCTATTAGTTGTCTATTTATCTGTTAATCTTCAATCAATCAGTCTACTAGTCTATATGTCTTTCTGTTTGTCTTTCTATCTAGCTATCTATCTGTCTATAAATATAGCTATTTATCTTTCTATATGTTTACTTGTTTATTTGTTTTATTATCAATCTGTCTATATGCCAATCTACTATCTATCAATTTATCTATCTATCTATATATCTTTATATCTTTCTTTCTATCTATCTCTCTATCTCTATATCTTTATTTCTCTCTATCTTTCTAACTCTATATATCTCTATATCTCTATCTCCATATCTCTCTACCTTTTTATCTCTCCATCTCATTAGCTCTCTACATATCTATGTCTCTACCTCTTTGTCTCTTTATCTTTCTATCTCCCACTCTTTTTACTTCTCTACATCTCTTCCTACCTAACTACCAACATAAATACCTACCTACCTTACTAGCTACCAAAGTAACTAGCTATATGTCTATGTGTCTAAGTATCTATCTTTCTATGTGTCTATGAGTCTACTTGTCTATTTGTCTATTTGTATATCCAAATATTTCTTTATATCTCTGTTAATCTATATGTCTATCTGTCTATTAGTCTATTTCACTTTCTGTCTATAATTTTGTTTATCTATCTATCTCACTTTCTCTCTATCTTTTATCTGTCTATTTGTCCATCTATCTATTTTTCTATCTATCAATCTATTTGTCTACCTATCTATATGTCTATCAATATATCTATATGTCTATTAATCAATATATCTATCTATTTGTAATCTATTGATCAATATTTTTCTATATTTATCTATATATCTATCTATCTATCTTACTATTTGTATATTTATCGATTTATATAGCTTTCTATATATCTATCTTACTAACTCACTATCTATGTGTCTATCTATCTACCTATTTATATGTCTAAATAACTATCTATTTATCTATCTATTTATTTGCCCTCTATTTGTCTTTCTATCTTTCTATATATATATATATATATCTATTTATCTATCTATCTATCTATCTATCTATCTGTCTGTCTAAAAATATTTCTATCTACCTATTTATCAATATGTCGCTCTTTATTATGTATCTATCTATCTGTCTAACTATCTTTCTATATGTTTATCTATTTGTCTATCAATTAATCTATTTGTCTATCAATTAATCTATTTGTATATCAATCTTTCTATTAAATTGTTTATCAATCTGCCTACTTTGTTTATAAATTTGACTATTTATTTATCTATCTATATAACTATCAATCTATCTGTATATCTATTGGTCTATCAATCTATCTATTTATCAATCAATCTATTTGTCTATCAATCTATTAATCAATATATCTATCAATCAATATATCTATCAATCTATTTATCAAATTGTTTATCTATCTGTTTGTCTATCTGTTTGTCCGACTGACTATTTGTCTGTCTAACTATCTATCTATCCATCTATCTATCTATTTGTTTTTCTTTTTGTCTATCAATCTGTAATTGTGTTGGTGTGTTAGTTTACCAATCAAAATGTCTATCTATATGTATGTCTGTCTATCTATCCATCTATCCATCTATCTATCTATATGTCTATCTAACTAGCTCTCTATCTATTTATGTATCTATGTATATATAAATCAATCTATCTATCAACTTGTTTATCAATCTATCTATAATTGTGTTTAGCTATCTAATATCTATCAGTATATATATATATATATATATATATATATGTGTGTGTGTGTGTGTGTGTGTGTGTGTGTGTGTGTGTGTGTATGTGTGTGTGTGTGTGTGTATCTAACTATCTATCTATCTATTTAACTATTTATGTGTTTGTCTATTAGCCTATCTATTTATATATCTATCTATCAATCTATCTCTCTATCTATCTATATATAGATATATCTATCTAATTATTTATCTATCTATCTATCTACCTATCTATAAATTTTCAATATATCTATCTATCACGATATAAATCAATCAATCGATATATCTATCTATAAAACTATCTATCTACCTATCTATTAGTTTATATATCTTTCTATCTATCTATTTATCTATCTATCTATCTGTGTGTGTGTGTGTGTGTGAATGTTCATCTGTATATCTGCCTGCTTGACTATTTACATGCTTGATTATCTATCTATCTACATGTCAATTGATTTATTTATATATCTATCTATCTATCTATATATATACATATCTATCTATCTATTTATTTATATATCAATATATATATTTATTTTTCTAACTATCTTTTTATCTGTCTATCTAGGTATATATCTATTTATATATCTACCTGTCTATCTATCTGACTATTCATCTATGCATCTTTATTTCAATGTATATATCAAAATGTTTATGATTTTTTCTATCAATATGTGTATCAGAATGTCTATCATTTGTCTATCTATCTATATATCGGGCTATTGGCCTATTTTTCTATTTGTCTAACTATAGGTCTATCTATCTATCTGTCTGTCCACCTATATGTCTATCTATCTATCAATTATCTATCATTCTATTATCTATCTATCATATTTATCTATTTGTCTATCTATCTATATCTATCTATCTATATTTCTATCTATCTATCTATCCATTTATCTATCTATTTGTCTATTTATTATCTATCTATCTGTTTGTCTTTTAATCTGTCTATCAAAATGTCTATCAAGTTGTCAAACTATTTGTCAATCTATTTATCTGTCTATCTATCTATCTATCTGTATTTCTGTCTTTCTGTTTGTCTATCTACCTATTTATCTATCTATCTATATTTCTATCTATATATCTATCTTTCTATATGTCTATCTATCTCTCTATCTACCTGTCTATTTATCTAGCTATCAATTTATCGATCTCTCTTTGTATCTCTATATCTATCTATCAATCTATCTATCTATCAATTTATCTCTCTATCTTTAAATCTATCTAATAATCTGTGTATTTTATATCTATCTATCTATATAACTATCTGCATATCTATCTATATATCAAATTGTCTATCAATCAATATATCAATCATCCTATCAAAATGTATATCAAGCCGTCTATCTATCTCTCTATCGATATTTATTTCTATATATCTATCTCTCAATCTAACTATCAATATGCTTATCAATGTGTCTATCAATTTATTTATCAATTTATCTATCAAACTATCTTGTATCAATCTATCTATATGTCTGACTGTCTATCAATCTATCTATTAATCTATCTATCATACTTTCTATCTATCTATCTTCCTAATTATCTTTTTGTTTTTCTGTCTATTTGTCTATCGATCTATCTGCATATCTAGTTATCTATTTGTTTGTCTATCTGCCTAACTATCTATGTGCTTGATGGTTTATCTGTCTATTTGTTAATCTTTCAATCTATCTATATAACTGTCACACTATCTATATATTTGTCACTCTATCTATCTTTCACTATCTGTCTGTTAGCCTATATGTCTCTCTATCTACCTATCTCTCTATATGTATATCTATCTATTTGTCTTTCTATATATCTATTTGTTTGTCTACCTATTTGTCTAACTTTCTATATGTCTATCTATCTATACATATGTGTCTATCTTTCTGTCTATCTATTTGAATATATCTCTATCTATCTCTAAATCTCTCTATATGTATATCTTTTTATTAATCTATTTGTCAATCTATCCATCTAATAATCTTTCTATCTACATGTGAATCTATCTATCTATTTTTCTTTCTATCTTTATGTGTATCTATTTGTCTATGTATCTGTGTATCTATCTGTCGATCTATTTGTATTTATTTTATCTCTCTCTATCTCTCTCTTTAGATCTCTATATCTCTCTAAATCTCTCTGTCTACTTCTCTTTCTCTCTACCTCTATATCTTTCTATCACTCTATCTTTCTACCTCTCAATCAATCAATCAATCAATCTATTAATATGTCTATCTATCTATCTATCTATCTATCGGTGAATTAATCTATCTATCATTCTATATGTCTACCTTTCTATTTATCTTTCTATCTATCTTTCTATCAATCTTTTTGTCTATCTATCTATATATTATTATATCTATCTATTTATCGATATATTATTATATCTAGTTATCTATATATCTATCTGTCTATATATATATGTATCTATCTATCTATTTATCTATCTAACTATTTTTTTATATATCTATATAACTATCTATCTATCTATTTTTCTATCTATCTATCTATCTATATATCAGTCTATCTATCTATCTTTCTATCAGGATATCCATCTATCTTTCTATCTATCTATCTATCTATTTCTCTATCTATCTAAAAATCTATCTATGTATTAATCAATCTATCCATCTATATAACTATCATATTATATATCTATCTTTATGTTTTTCTATTTTTTATCTGTCCGTTTATCTATCTATCTATCCATCTATCTATCTATCAATCTATCTATCTTTCTATTAGTGTAAGTCTATTTATCTGTCTATCTAACTGATTGTATGTCAATATATTTGTATGTTAGTTAATATCTTTGTATGTTTGTTTGTCTATAATTTTGTCAATCTATCTTTCTATATATCTGTCTATCTAAATGTCTATCTAAGTTTCTATCTAACTATCTATATATATTCCTATTTATCTATCTATCTTTTTGTCTATCAATCTATCAATCAATCTATCTATCTATATATCTTTCGATCTTTCTACGTATTAATAAGTAAATCTATATATCTATCATTCTATATATCTATTAGTCTATCTATCAGTCTATCTATCTATCTATATATCTTTATTATTATCTATCTATTTATTTGTCATTCTTTTTTTCCATATATCTGTCTATCTATCTATATATCTATCTGCCTATCTATCAGCATATCTAATTGTTTATTTATGTGTCTATCTATCTATCTATTTGTTTATCTATATGTCTATCAATATATCTGTCTATCTATCTGTCTATCTATATGTATATCTATCTTGCTATCTATCTATCTATATATCTATCTATCTATCTTTCTGTCTATTTGTCTGTCTATTTATCTATCTATCTATCTAATTATCTATCTATTTGTCTATATATATATATATCTATCTATCTATCTATCTATATTTCTGTCTATCTATCTTTCAACCAATATATCTATCTATCTGTCTATCTGTCTGTCTATCTTTCTATATGTCTATCTATCTGTCTATCTATCTATATGTTTATATAACTATTTATCTATCTATCTATATATCTATTAGTCTATCTATCTATATATCTTCTAACTATCTATCTAACTATATATCAATCAAACAATCTAACAATCTATATATCATACTATCTATCTGTCTATCTATTTGTCTTTCTATCTCTCTCTCTATTTGCCTTTCTAAAAGTCTATCTATTTATCTTTCTTTCTTTCTATGTATCTATCTTTCTATCTATCTAGTTTATCTATCTATCTATATCTATCTCTATCTATTATCAATATGTCTATTTATCAATCTGTATATCAATAAGTCTATAAATCTATCTATCTAAATGTCTATCAAACTGTCAATGAAACTATCTATCAATCAATCTATAAATCTATCTATCAAATTACCTACAACTTCTATCTATCTATCTATCATAGTATCTATCTTTCTATCTATTTTTCTATGTCTATGTATCTATTTGTCTGTTTATCTGTCTATTTATTATTTGTATGTCTAATCTTTCTATTATTCTCTCTATCTTTATGCCTGACTATCTATTACATGACTGTCAATCTATGTATCTATAAGTCTATCTATATATCTATCTCTTATTTGTCTATCTTTCTATCAGTGTTATCTTCTATTTGTTAGTCTACATCTATGAATATCTATTTTCTGTCTATCTATCTGTATCTATGTAAGTATGTTTATATTTTGGTTTCTGCATATCTCTAAATGTCTATCTTTTTGTTCATATGTTTATATTTCTTTCTATTTTTCTATCCTTCGTCTTTATGTAATTTTATATTCTTTCTTTCTATATTTTTAGTCTATCAATCTGTTTAGTCTATCTATATATCTATCTATATTTTGTTTAACCAATATATATATCTTTGTATCTATTGTCTATCTCTCTATCTAATTATCTGTTTATATATCTATTATTCTATCTGTCTATTTGTGTAACTATCTATTATTAAATCTATCTTTCTATCTATAATCTTTCTTTTTATCTATATATATATATATATAATATTATATATATATATATATATATATATATATGTCTTTATATCTATCTATCATCTATTAATCTATTTATTTGTATATCTATCTCTCTATCTAACTATTTATATATCTATTAATCTATTTTTCTATCAATTGTCTATTTATATTTTTATCAATCTGTCTATAAATTTATATCAATTTGATTATCAAATTATGTATCTATTTATCAATCTATTTGTCTATCTTTATAATAATTATTTATA
>JAREIK010002979.1:1677597-1761287 GCA_029783825.1 Sapria himalayana
CTTATATCTGTCTATCTATCTATATCTATCTGCCTATCTATCGGCATATCTAATTGTTTATTTATGTGTCTATTAACTATCTATCTTTTTTTTATCTATCTGTCTGTCAATATATCTGTCTATCTATATGTCTATCTATATGTAATCTATCTTGCTATCTATCTATCTGTATATCTATCGATCTATCTATCTATCTATTTTCTGTCTATTTGTCTGTCTATTATCTATCTATCTATCTATCTAATTATCTATCTATTTGTCTATATATATATATATATATATATATATAATATATATATATCTATATTTCTGTCTATCTATCTTTCAACCAATATATCTATCTATCTGTCTATCTGTCTGTCTATCTTTCTATATGTCTATCTATATGTTTATATAACTATTTATCTATCTATCATATATCTATTAGTCTATCTATCTATATATCTTCTAACTATCTATCTAACTATATATCAATCAATCAATCTAACAATCTATATATCATACTATCTATCTGTCTATCTATTTGTCTTTCTATCTCTCTCTCTATTTGCCTTTCTAAAAGTCTATCTATTTATCTTTCTTTCTTTCTATGTATCTATCTTTCTATCTATCTAGTTATCTATCTATCTATATCTATCTCTATCTATTTATCAATATGTCTATTTATCAATCTGTATATCAATAAGTCTATAAATCTATCTATCTAAATGTCTATCAAACTGTCAATGAAACTATCTATCAATCAATCTATAAATCTATCTATCAAATTACCTACAACTTCTATCTATCTATCTATCATAGTATCTATCTTTCTATCTATTTTTCTATGTGTCTATGTATCTATTTGTCTGTTTATCTGTCTATTTATTTATTTGTATGTCTATCTTTCTATTATTCTCTCTATCTTTATGCCTGACTATCTATTTACATGACTGTCAATCTATGTATCTATAAGTCTATCTATATATCTATCTCTTTATTTGTCTATCTTTCTATCAGTGTTTATCTATCTATTTGTTAGTCTACATCTATGAATATCTATTTTTCTGTCTATCTATCTGTATCTATGTAAGTATGTTTATATATTTGTGTTTCTGCATATCTCTAAATGTCTATCTTTTTGTTTATATGTTTATATTTCTTTCTATTTTTCTATCTTTCAGTCTTTATGTATTTTTATATTTCTTTCTTTCTATATTTTAGTCTATCAATCTGTTAGTCTATCTATATATCTATCTATATATTTGTTTAACAATATATATATCTTTGTATCTATTTGTCTATCTCTCTATCTAATTATCTGTTTATATATCTATTATTCTATCTGTCTATTTGTGTAACTATCTATTATTAAATCTATCTTTCTATCTATATATTCTTTTTATCTATATATATATATATATATATATATATATATATATATATATCTATATGTCTTTATATCTATCTATCTATCTATTAATCTATTTATTTGTATATCTATCTCTCTATCTAACTATTTATATATCTATTAATCTATTTTTCTATCAATTTGTCTATTTATATTTTTATCAATCTGTCTATAAATTTATATATCAATTTGATTATCAAATTATGTATCTATTTATCAATCTATTTGTCTATCTATTTATATAATTATTTATATATCTTTTTATCTGTCTGTCTATCTATCTATCTATCTATCTAACTATCTGTTTATTTATCTATCTATTTATCTATAAATCTATTTATCTATTTGTCTGTCTATCTATCTATAAATCTATTTATCTATCTATCGATCTTTCTGTATATCTATCTTTCAATCTATATATCTATTGATCTCTCTATATATCTATCAATCTGTCAATATTACTATCTATCTATATATATGTGTATCAATTTGTCTATGTATCTATATATCTATCTCTCAATCAATCTATTTGTCTATCTATTTGTATATATCTTTCTCTCTATCAATCTTTCTATCTATGAATATGTATATCTATCTCTATATCTCTCTGTCTATCTATCTTTATGATAATCTATCTATCTATTTGTATATTTATCTAACTATATATATGGCTATTTATGTGTCTATTTATCTCTCTATCAATCTATCTATCAATCTTTCTATCTTTCTATCTATCTATTTGTATATTTTCTATATGCCTATCTATTTGTCTATCGGTATATCTATATGTCTTCCTATCTATCTATATGTCTATCTATTTTTGTCATAGGTCTACCTGTGTATCTGTCTATCTATCGATCACTCTATCTATCTACTAGACTATCTATCAATCTATCTAGCTATTTCTTTTTTATCTCTATCTCTATCTATATATATCTATATTTATTTCTATCTATATGTCTATCTATCTACCAGTATATTTGTATATTTGTCTATCTATCTATTTATCTTTCTGTCTATTGATCTACCTACCTACCTAGCTAACTACATATTATTCTATCTAACTAACTAACCATCTATTTATCTATATATCAGTCTATTAGTTTATCTATTTACCTATCTATCTGTCAACCTTTCTATCTTTATATCTTTTGATCTATCTCTATCTCTGTATCTATTTATTTATATATTTATATATTTGTCTATTTATCTATCTATATCTTTGTGTTTTTATCTGTATCTCTATCTATATTTATATTTATCTATATATCTATTAGTCTATCTATCTTTCTATCGAAATATATACCTATCTATCTGTTTATCTATCTATCTATCTGTCTAAATGTCTATCTATCTATCTTTCTATCTGTTTATCTAATAATCTATTAATTTGACTATCTATTTATCTCTCTATAACTCTATATAACTATCTATCTATCTGTCTATCTTTAAATATGTATATCTACCTATCTGATATATAACTCTATCTATCTATATGTTTATCTATCTATCTAGATACATGTATAATTGTTTATTTTTCAATCTATCTATGCATATACTTGTCTTCCAGTCTATCTGCCTATCTTTCTATCTATCTATTTCTCTATATGGCTTTTATCAACCTATCTATCTCCCTTTTTTTCTAATTGTATTTCTATTTTTATATCTTTGTGTCTATTTATCTATTTATAATTATGTGTTTATCTCTATGTATCTATCTATCTATATATCTATCAATCTATATATCTATCTATCTATCTTTATATCATTATGTATATATATCTATCTATATATCTTTCTTTCGGTCTATATGTATGTATGTCTATCTATCTATCTATATATCTATCTGTATGTTTGTCAATCTTTCTATCTGTATGTTTGTATATCTACCAGCATATATATGTGCATGCCAGACAATTGATCAATATTTTGGTCTGTATATCTATCTGTCTATCTGTAGGTATTTATGTCGATCTAACTATTTCTTTCTTTGTATGTTTATATATCTATCTGTCTATCTATATGTCTATCAACTTTTATAAATTTATCTATCAATCTTTCTATCTATATGTCTATCTATCTGTATATCTAATTGTGTATCTATCTATATATAAATCTATATATATGATTATCTATCTATCTAGCTTTTTATCTATCTATCTATCTATCTATTTGACTATCTATCTCTCTTTCTATATTCATAATAATCTATATATTTTTCTGTCTATAAATATATCTATCTATCTGTTTATCTATATTTCTATCTATATGTCTATCTATCTATCTATTTATCAAACTTATCTTTCTATCTTTTATCAATTTTTTATCAATCTTTCTTTCAATCTATTTATCAATCTATCTATTAATCTCACTATCAATCAATCAATCTTTCTGTCTATTTATTTGTCAATCAATCAATCTATCTATATGTCTATCTATTATCTATCTATGTATCTATATGTCTAAATATCTATTGGTCAATCTATTTATTTATTTATTTGTCTATAAATCTATCTATCATTCTTTCTTTCTATTAAGCTGACAAACTTTCTGGCTATCAATCTATCAATCAATCTATATCAATATATCTATGAATCTGTATATCAAAAAATCTATCAATCTATCTATCAATATAACTATTAAAATTTATATCAATCGATCTATCAATTTGTCTATCAAACTATATATCAATTTATATATAAAATTGTCTATTAATCTATCTATAAATATGTACGTCAAACTATCTATCTAACTAGTTTTCTATCTATTTGTCAGTCAATCATCTATCTATCAATCTGTCTATCAATCTATTTATTAATCTGTGTATCAATATGTCTATTAATTTTACTATTAATCTGTGTATTAATATGATTAAGAATCTATCTATTAATCTTTCTATTAATCTATGTATCAATCTATATATCATTTTGTCCATCAATTTGTCAATTTATCGGTCATCTATCTATCTATCTATATGTATATCTATCTATCTATTTATTTATATATTGTCTATCTAACTATTTATTTATCAATCTATCTTTTAATCTATCAATCTAACTATTTATCTTTCTTTATATCTATGTATCTATCTATTTATCTATCAATTACCGATATACCTATCTATTATTCAATCTATCTATTTATCTATCAATCTATTTATCTATCAATCTATTTATCTATCTATCTATCATTCTATCTGTCTATCTATCTTTCTATCTGTAAATCTTTATATCTCTATATCAATTTATCTCTCAATCTTACTAACTATATGTGTGTCTATCGATATGTTTATATATCTATCTATCTATCTATAAATCTATTTATATTTCTATCTATCTATCTATCAATATATATATGTCTATCTATCTATCTATCTATTTGTCTATCTATATCATCTATATATTTGTCTAACTCTATTTATCTAATAATCTGTCTGTCTATGAATCAATCAATATATCTATCTATCTATATAGCAATCTATCTATCTATATATCTATCTATTTGTCTATATATATATATATCTATGTATCTTTTTATCTTTTTATATGCTTGATTGTCTACATGCATGATCGACTTTGTATCTATAAGTCTATCTCTCTATATGTATATATTTTTGTCTTTTATATGTCTATCTATTTGTCTATCTATCTATCTATTTATCTATCTGTTGATCTTATTTTGTCTATCAATTTATATATCTATATTTCTAACTCTTTATATATCTATTTGTCTATTTTTTATCCGTCTCTCTACAAATCTATCTATCTATCTATTTGTTTATCTGTCTATCTATATCATCTATCTATCTATCTATATGTTTATCAATCTTTCTATCTATCTATCTATTTATATGACTATATATCTTTATAACTATCTATCTTACTATCTATCTATATAACTATCTATCTTTCTATTTATCATTCTTTATATATATATGCTTTCTATCTATATATCTATCTATCTTTCTATCTTTCTAAAAATATATCTATCTATTTATATATATGTTTGTCTATGTATCTATCTATATATCTATGTGTTTATTTATTTATGTATATATTTATCTATCTGTTTATCTATCTATCTTTTTATTTATCCTTTTGTCTATCTATTTGTCTATTTGTATATATATCTATTTATCAATCTATCTATCTACATTTCTATTTGTCTATCTATTTAACTATCTGTCTATCTATCTATCTTTTTATCAATCTATATTTGTAGTTATATGTCTATCTATATATTTATCATTTATTCTATCTATCAATGTATCTATGAATCTATCTATCAATTGGTCTATCAATCAATCTATCTATCTATCTATCAATCTATCTATCAATCTGTCGATCAATATGTCAATCAATTGGTCTATCAATCTATCTATCAAAATTTTTAATAATTTGTCTATCAATCTCTCTAACAATATTTCTATCTATCTATATATATATATACACACTTGTCTAGTCTAGTCTTTTAGTCTATCTATTTGTCTATCTTTCTATCTATATGTCTATCTATTTCTCTATCTAAATGTCTATCAATCTTTAAATCTATCTATCTTTCAATCTATCTAATCTATCTATCAATCTGTTTAACCATCTATCTATTTATTTGTCTAATCTAGTTGTGTATCTATTTATTTGTCTATCTATCTTTTTGTCTATATAACTATCTATCTGTCTATCTATCTAACTATATATCTATTTATCTATCTATCTATTTATCTTTCTATCTGTCTCTCTATCTAACTATTTATCTAACTATATGTCTATCTATCTTGTCTATCTATCTCTCAATCTAACTGTCTATCTATCTATCTATCTATATCTCTAAATATCTGTCTATTTATCTATCTCATAACTTACATATCTATTGGACTACTTATCTATATATCTATCTATCTATCTATATGTCTTTCATTATGTTTATCTATCTCTATATCAATCTATCTTTATATCTATCTTAATATCTTCTGTCTATTGATCTGTCTATCAATCAATCAATCAATCTGTCTAGCAATTTTTCTATTAATTTTTCTATTAATTTTTATATTAATTTATCAATCAATTTATATATCTATCTAACTAACTAACTAACTAACTACTACTAACAATCAATTAATCTATCTATCTGTCTATATATCTATCTTTATATAATTATTTCTATCTATTTGTCTATCTATTTGTCTATTTATGTATTTGGCTATCTATCTGTCAAATTATATGTTTATCTGTCTGTCTACCTATATATCTATCTATCTTTCTATTTTTCTATGTATTTGTTTAGAAATCTATCTATCAATCAATCTATCTGTCTGTCTTTAATCTATCTATCAATTTATATATCTATCTATTTGTTTTCTTGTTTGTTCGCCTGTCTCGCTTTCTACCTACCTGATAATCTAGCAGCCTAATTGTGTATATATGCCTATCTGTATATCTATCTATCTTTCTTTCTGTTTGTCTGTCTATAGTCTAATTGTCTATCTATATGTTTATATATATGTATATCTATATATATATCTATCATTCTATCTATATGTCTAATTATATGTCTGTCTGTCTATCTATTTGTTTATCTATATGTCTATCTATATGTATATCTATATATCTATCTATCATTATATCTATATGTCTAATTATATGTCTGTCTGTCTATCTATTTGTCTATCTATATATCTATTTATCTATCTATTTGTCTGTCTATCAATTTGTCTATCTATATATTTATATATCTATTTATCTTTATATTTGTTTATCAATATGTTTGTATATCTTTCTATCTAACTATCTATCGGTCTATCAAGCTAGCTTTTTATCTATCTATCTATTTGTTTCTCTATTTTTCTAACTATCTATCTATATTTCTATCTAATTATCTATTTCTATCTATCTGTCAATTTATATGTCTATCTATTTGTGTTTCTATATGTCTATATATCTTTCTCTTTCTATCTATCTCTTTGTCAATGCATATGTATATCATTTTTCTATATATTTGCCTATCTATTTGTCTATCTATCTCTGAATCTATCTATCAATAAATTTCTCAATCTAACTATTTAATAATACATATATTTATCTGTCCTTCTATCTAGCGGTCAATGTATCTATCTATCTATCTATTATCTATGTGTATTTCTATCTTTCTATCTATCTTTCTAACTATCTAGCAATCTATGTGTATATAAATATGCCTATCTATCTATCTATCTATGAATCTAATTTATCAAACTCTCTATCTATTTGTATATAAATCTGTCTATCAATGTTACTATCAATCTGTCTATAAATCTACTTATTAATCTATTTATCAATTTGTCTATCCATCTCTCTATCTTTTTGTCTATCCATTTGCGTATTAATCTATCTATCTTTCTATTATATATTTATCTTTCTATCAGACTATCTATTTATCTAGATGTTTTTCTATCTATCTGTCTACCAATTTGTCTATCAATCTGGCTATCAATCTGTCTATCAATATATCAAACAATCCATCTATTAATCTGTCTATCAATCTATTTTTGAAAATGTCTATCATTCTATTTATTAATCTATCTATCTATATGTATATCAATTTGTTTATCACTCTATCTATCAATCTTTCTATCATTATGTCTATCAATAAATCTGTCTGTCAATCTATCTATATAAAAATCTATTTATCTATCAGTCAATTTATGTGTATATCAATATATCTATCTGTCTGTCTATTTGTCTATCTATTAATCTATCTATCTATATAACTATCTATCTATCTATTTATCATTCTGTCTATCTATCTATCTATTTATCATTCTGTCTATCTATCTATCTATATATCAATCTTTCTATTAATATATCAATCAATTTGTCTATCAATCTCTCTATCAATCTCTCTAACAATCTTTTTATCAATCTATTTTATGAATTTGTCTATCAATGTATCTATCAATCTATGTATCTTTCTATCTAACTTACTAACTATCTATCTATATTTCTGTCTATCTATCTTTCTATCTCTTTATCTATATGTCTATCTATCTATATATTGATATGTCTATCTATCCATCTATCTATCTATATATAAGTGTATTTATTTTTTTTATCAATTTGTATGTCAATCTATCTATCAATCTATGTATCAAAAAGTCTATCAAAATGTTTTTTTGTCTATCTATTTCTGTATCAATCTATCTATCAATATCTCTATCAATCTGTCAATCAATCAATCTATCAATTTTTTTGAATCTATATATCAATCTTTCTATAAATCTATTTATCAATATTGCCTTTCAAATTTTTTTATCAATATAAAAATCAATCAATTATTCAATATGTCAACTTATCTATCTATCTATCTATCTGTCTATCTTTCTATATTTCTATCTATCTATCTATTTATATATAAATTTATTTATCTATTTATCTATTTTCTATTTTTCTATTTTTCTATCTATCTATCTAACTATCTATATATCTATTTATGTATCTATCTATCTGTCTATCTATCTATCTATCACTCTGTTTATCTATCTATCTATCTATTTGTATGTATGTATGTCTATCTATCTATATATCAATTTATCTATCTATTTATCTATTTTTCCTTCTATCTATCTAACTATCATTCTATCTATCTATGTATTTATCTATCTATCTGTATGTCTATCAATCTATCTATTTTTCTAACATTTTGTCTATCTATTTGTCTATCTATTTATATAACTATATCTCTTATTATATATTTATCTATCTATCTATCTAATTTTTTATCTATATTTCTGTCAGTCTATCTATCTATTTCTCTAACTATTTGTCTATCTTTATGTCAATCTATCTATTTATCTAAATGCTTGTCTATTTATCTATCTGTTTGTCACTTAGTCTTTCTATCTTTTTATTAGTCTATCTGTCTGACTGACTATTTGTCTCTATGACTATCTATTTGTATGCTTGACTATTTGTCAGTCTATCTATCTATCCATATGTCTATCAAACTGCTATCTATTAGTCTATCTATCTATTTATCTGTCTATATATACATATCTATCTATCTATCTATTTAGCTTTCTGTCTATGTGTCTATATATCTAACTATGTAACTATTTGTTTGTTTTTCTATATGTCTATCTATTTGACAATGTATTTGTCTATTATTTCTCTATCAATCTATTAATCTTTTTACGTATCTATCTATTTACATGTTATTCTAACTATATATATAAATGTAAATCTATATACTTATCTATCTATCTATCTATCTATCTATGTGTTTGTCTATCTATCTATCTCTTTATCAATCAATCTATCTGTATATTTTTTGACTATCTATCTATCTATCTATATGTCAATCTATCTGTCTATCTGACTATCTATATGCCTTTCTATCTATATATCTATCTATCTTTATATCTGCCTAATATTCTATCTACCTTTCTAGCAATCTTTATGTCTATCTATGTGTTTATCGGTCTATATATCTATATGTCTATCTATGTATCTATTTACATATCTATCAATCTATCATTCTGTTTATCAATCATTATATTAATCTATCTATCAATCTGTCTATAAATCTATCTATCAATTTGTATATGAATTCACATATCAATCTATCAATTTATCTATTTATCTATCTATCTACCGATATGTTTATCTAAATGTCTATTTATCTATTTGTCTATCTTTTTTTATCAATCTATCTATTAATCTATTTATCATTCTATCTATCAATTTATCTATCAATCGATCAATCAATCGATCTATAAACGTGTCTATAAATATGTATATAAATTTATCTATCAATATGTTTATAAATCTATATATCAATCTGTCTATTATTTAATCAATCTATCTATTAGTCTATCTATTAGTCTATCTATCTATCAAATTTAATATTTATCAGTCTTATAATAAGTATATGAATCTATTTTGTTTATCAATCTAGATCAATATATCTATTAATCATTTTATCTCTAAATCTATCTATCTATTTTCTATTTGTCTCTCTATATATTTATCTATTTATTATCTATATATTTGTATATCTATTTGTATATCTATCTATCTATCTATCATAATGTTTATCTATCTATCTATCAATTTATTTTTCTATCTATTTGTCTATCTATCTATATAGCTATCTATCTATTATCTGTCTATCTATCTATCTATATTTTATTCTAATTATTTATAAATATATCTATCAATCTATTTATCAATATGACTATAAGTCTATATTTCAATCTATCAATAAATCTATCTATCATTGTGTATTTCAATAAATCTATATATCTATTTGTTTATGTATCTATCTATTTATCTAAATATCTATCTATTTATCTATCTGTTTATCTATCTATTATCAATATTTCTATCAAAGTGTATATCTATATGTCTATTTCTATTTATCTATATATTTATTAATCTATCATTAATTTATCTATCTATCTGACTATATCTAAATATATTTATTTGTCTATCTGTCTATCTATCAATGTATCTATCAATCTATTAATCATTTTGTCTAAAAATCTATATACCAATCTATTTATCCTTCTCCCTAATAATCTGTCTTTTTATCTGTCTATTTATCTGTATATCTATCTAACTAACTATATGTCTATCTACCAATTTATCTATATGAATTTTATCTATCTATCTATGTACCAATTTATTTACTATCTACCATTCTATCTTTCATTCTATCTATTTGTCTATATGTCAGTCTATCTATCTATCTGTCTGTCTGTGTATCTTAATATCACTATATCTGTCTGTGTATTTATCTATCTATCTATCTTTATGTATGTATGTTTGTCTATGTATCTCCGTATTTATCAGTTTATTAATCTACTTATCTATTTGTCTATCTATCTATCTATATGTTTGTCTATCTATTTATCTATCAATCCATCGATCTATCTATCAAACTATTAATCTGTCCGTTTGTCTGTTTATTTGTCTGTCTATGTATCTATCTATCTGTCTATTTGTTTGTTTGCATGTCTCTCTTTATATTTATTTATCTACATGTATATCTATTTGATTAAATATCTATATATCTATCTATCTCTCTGTCTATCTATCTATCTATATATATGTATATCTATCAATTTATCAATCAATCAATCTATCTATCTATCTATATTTCTATCTATCTTAATATCTCTCTATCTATCTATCAATTTGTCGATATATCTGTCGATTAATCCATCTATCTATTTGTCTATCATCTATCTATCAGTCTATATATCTATATATATGTTTGTTTGTCTATCTATCTATATATCTTTCTATCTATTTGTCTGCATGTCTCTCTAATTATCTGCCTACCTTAATGTCTATCTATCTGTCTGTGTGCCACTATGAATGTCTTCAAACTATTTGTTTATCTATATGTATATAAATCTATGTATCTATCTATATGTCAATCTATCTATCTGTCTATATATTTGGTTATCTATCTAATTATATAGCTATCTATATCTCTTTCTATCTACGTTCTATCTATCTTTCTATCCATCTTTTTATCTATATCTTTATCTATATATCTATTTAATTATCTATCTTATTTTCTATCTATCTATCTATCTATTTATTTATCTATCTATCTATCTATTTCTCTAATAATCTATCGATCTATATGTCTATCTCTATGTATATCTATCATTCTATCTATAAATCAATTAATCTTTCTATCTATATATTAATCTCTTTATCTGTATGTTTGTCTATCTAAATTTTTATCTAGCTATCGATATATCTAACAATTTGCTTATCAATTAGTCTATTTATTAGTCTATTAATCAGTCAATTAATATCTATCAAACTATCTATCTATCTATCTATCTATCTATTTGTTTATCAAAATGTCTTCATATCTATGTATCTATTTGTCTATTAGTTTGTCTGTCTTTTTGTCTGCATACCTGCCTACCTACCTAATTGTCTACCTGCCTGAAGTCTAAAAATCTCTCCATCTTTCTATCTATCTGTCTATCTTTCTATCTATCTGTCTATCTTTCTATCTATCTATCTAGTTGTATATCTATATGTTTATCTTTCAATCTCTCTATCAATCTATATTTCAATCTATATATCAATCTGTATATCAATCTATCTATTTATCTATCTATCTATCTATATATATCTTTCTATCTGTCGATCTATCTATCTATTTATATCTATCTGACTATATATATATATGTGTGTGTATTTATTTATCATTCTATCTATCTATCAATCAATTTGTGTATAAATCTTTCTATCTATTAGTATATCAATTTGTCTATTAATCTATCTATCAAACTATATATATGTCTATTTTTCTATTTGTCTATCTATTTGACTGTCTATTTGTTTGTCTATCTATCTATTTATATATCTATCTATCTGTCTACCTACCGGATTGCCTTTCTATCTCCCTGACTCACTATCTATCTTTTTATTTGTGTATCTATTTATCTGACTATCTATATATTTGTTTGTTTGTTTGTCTTTCTATCTATATATCTATCTGTCTATCTGGTTGTTTGTCTATTTTGATATCTATCTATCTGTATATCTATCTATCTATCTATCTATCTGTCTGTCTATCTATTTGTCTATCAATCTTTATATCTATTTATCTATCTTTCTTTCTTTATTTCAATCTATATGTCTATTTATCTGTCTATCAATTTGTCTATCTATCTCTTAATATATCTATTTTTCTATCTATCTCTTAATCTATCTATTTTTCTATCTTCTTATAAATTTCTATATCTATCTGGCAATCAATTTGTCAATATATTTGTCTATCAATCTTTCTTTCTATCTATCTTTTTTTCTTTTTGTCTGTCTATCTATTTATTTGTCTATTTTTTTCTCTATTTGTGTCAATCTATCAATGTGTCTTTCTATATGTGTGTCTATCTGACTGTCTATCTATCTGTCTACCTTTTTGTCTATATATCTATCCATCTTTTTTCTATTATTTGTCTATCTAATTGTCTATCTTGATCTATCTATCCATGTATCTATCTATTTATATATCTATCTATCTATCTATATATCGATCTGTTTATCTATATATATATTTCTATTTGTCTAAGTATATGTCTATCTATTTGTCTATATGTCTATTTATCGATCTATCTATCTATATGTCTATTTATCGATCTATCTATCTATATGTCTATCTATTTATCTATCTATCTATTTGTCTATCTATGTCTCTATATATCAATGTATGTATGTATCTTAGTATCTATCTATATATCTATCTATCTGTCTGTCTGTCTATCTATCTATCTATCTTTCTTTCTTCCGTTCAATATATCTGTCTACCTATTTGTCTATTCATCTATCTATCTATCTTAATATCTATCTGTCTATTTATTTATCTATCTATCTATTAGTCTATCTATTAGTCGATCTATATGTTTATCTATCTATCTATCTATATATCTATCTATTTATCTATCTATCTATTTATCTATCTATTTATCTATCTATCTATCTATCAACCAATCTATCTATCTATCTATCTATCTATCTATTTATCTACCTATCTATCTCTATCTGTTTATATTTTGTCTATCATTCTATCTATCAAGATGTCTATTTCACTATAATAAAATGTCTCTTTAGCTATGGAAATTTAGCTAGGGAAATAATCCCTAGCTAATTAGCGAAGGATTAGCTAGAGAATAGCAAGAGATGTTTGATTTTACATTAAATTACAAAATTTTGATGAATTTGTGATAGAATAGAGTTGGAAATTTAGATTTACAAATGTCCCTAACTAATAATATCCTAAATTTTAACGCAGAGATTGGTGTGCATTTTAGCAATGACTTAAGAGATTGATTTCGCCTAACTAATTAGTTGGATATAAAATCCCTCGTTAAATAATATTCTGAAATTTTTTTTATGATTTTATATTTAATTGCAGTGATTATTCCTATAATGATATTTTTCACAAAATATATGAGTTTAGCTATAAATATTTCCCTAGTTATTTGGGCTGGGGATAATTTTCATTGCTAATCTTTAATGATTTAAATTTTTTATATATTATTTGTTTTAATATTTTGTGTAATTTATTATATTAAATATATGTCATGGTCTATGGATGAGCAAACCTTGAAAGGCACTTTCGTCCCATATAATTATAAAAATAAGATATTATAAATAAATAATTGCAAAAATATTTAAATACAAATAAACATTTATATTAAGAAAGACTAAAATAACTATTTTTTATGATTATAAAATTTTTATAAAAATATAGAAAATATTTTTCCAAAAAAATTAATTATGTTATTTAAATATTTATATTAAATAAACATTAAATAAACATTAAATAAACATTAAATAATTAATTATATAATTAATCATTTTAAAGATATTTTAATTAATAAATGAACATACATAAAAATTAATACTAATAAAAAGCTAAACTTTTTAATTGTATGATTAAATAATAAAAATTATAAAAATATCTGAATTAATGAATAAGCAAGTAAATGCTTATTTTATTTAATATAAAAATAAAATTTTATGATTATATGAATCTTTTAAAAAAATATTTACTAAAATATTTAAAATTTTTAAATTATAAAAAAAAATTTAAATTTTTCATAAAATTTAAAAGTAAATAAACTTATAATTAAAGATAAATACATAGATGTTTTAATTATATCAAAATAATTTTGAAGATTTAAAAAATAACTATGTTAGTGTAGTTATTAAAAAATACTTCAAGTTTTTTTTTTTGGATTTCAAAAAAATTATTTAAAATATTACTAATAAAATTTGTCTTAAAAACACTTAAAATTATTTTTAGCCCTATAAACACTTTTGAAAATTACTATCAAACTGACCATAAGTTGATTTGAATTCAAGTTTTATTTCACTACAAGAAAATATCTATTTAGCTAGAGAAAATTAGCTAGTATTAATCCCTAGCTAATTTACAAGGAATTTGCTAGAGAATAGCAAGGAATTTATGGTTTTTATTGAAAAAAACAATAGCAACGGATTAGTGACGGATTAGCAAGGGAAAAATTTTCGAAAATTCTGCTAAAGAAAAGTGAGGATTTTAGCAATGGATCAGCGACGAATAATTTTCGGAAGTTCCGTTCATGAAAAGTATTGATTTTAGTGACGGATTAGCAATGAAAAATTTTCATAACATCCGTTCAAGAAAGGCAGAGATTTTAGCGATGGATTAAGCGACTGATTAACGACAGAAAATTTTCGTAATTTCTTTTCTAGAAAATCGGTGATTTTAGCGATGAATATTACGACAAAATATCCCTCGCTAATAAAAGCCTGAAATTTGTAACAGATTTAGCGACGGATTTTTTCTAGCTAATTTTTAGTGTTGGATTTAGCAACGAAATTTTTCTTTCTAATAAAATCATTCATTTAGCGACAGATTTAGTGATTGATTTTCCATTGCTAATAAAATCCTTGATTTAGCGACGGATTTTCCCCCGCGAATAAAATCCATGATTTAGCGACAGATTTATCAACAGACTTTCCATTGCTAATAAAATCCTTGATTTAGTGACGGATTTAAAGATAAATTTAGCGATGAATTTTTTCTTACTAATAAAATCAGTAATTTAACTACGGATTTAGCAAGGGATTTTTACTAGCTAATAGAATCCATATTTTACCTACGGATTTAGCGACGGATTTTCCCTAGCTAATAAAATCTGTATTTTAGCTATGGATTTAGTGAGCGAATATCCCTAGCTAATAAAATTCATAAATTAGTGATGAATTTAGCGATGGAATTTACTTAGAAAATAAAATCCTTAATTTTGCAACGGATTTAGAGACAGAATTTCCATAGCTTATAAAATTTGTAATTTAACGACAGATTTAGCGATAGATTTTCTCGAGCTAATAAAATCCGTAATATAGAGATGAATTTTCCCTAGCTTATAATATCTATAATTTAGCTACAGATTTAGTGATGATATTTCCCTAGCTAATATTTAATTATATATTTATTTTTATGTATTATTTATTTTAATATTTTATTTAATTTTGTTTATTAAATTTATGTTCTTGGTCTATAGATGAGCAATCCTTGAGACACACATTCTTCTAGTAAAATCAAAAAAAATAATGTTATAAATAATTAATTTAAAATATATAAAAATACAAATAAATTATATTAATAAGGATTTAAAATAACTATTTTTATGATGTATTAATTTTTTTAAAAATTATACAAAAAATTTGATAAAATTTTTAATAAATACTATATAATTTAAACTAAAGTAACATTAAATAAGTACTTCAAAAAGTATAATAATTCTTTCGATAATTTAAAAATTAAATTAACATACATTAAAATTTCTACTAATTTAAAATGTAAATTAATTCATTGAATGATAAAATAGAAAATATTTTCAAAAATATCTGTATTGACAAATAAACGGGTAAATATTAATATTATTATATGTATTAGAAAAATTAAATGATTATAGAAAACTTTTAAAAAATAAATAATACAAATCTTGAAAATCTTGAGATATAATAAAAATATAATTTTTTTCAATAAAGTTAAAAATAATAATTATTATTATTATAAATAAATATATAAGTGTTTAATCCTACTAAAATTTATAAAAATTAAACAATTTAGTAATATTTTTACAATTAGCTTTTAACATTAAGTTTTTAATAAGATAATAAATATTAATTTTTTTAATATCTTCTCACTTTAAGTAATTTTTTAAATTTTAAAAATTATTAATTATATCAAATAATATGAAATTTTGTGCTTTTAAAATTATTTCATATTATCTTCGTAAAAATTAATATGAATTCTTAAAAATTTATAACCATAAAATATAAATTTTTATAGATTTTTTTAACATTAATTATATTTTATAACTTTTAGGCGAGTGGCTAGAAGACAAATCATCTTTTAATTTATATATTATTATATGAAGTTTGTTAAGTTCATACCTATTTGATATTTTTTTAAGGCAAAACATATTTTTTTGTTGTTTATATATTTATTGTTTAATTAATATTATAATAAAAAACTGTAAGTTATTTCTTTTTCATTTGTACCTTGATACATTCACATTAATTTTGTTGAAAATAGTTTGATAGTAAATAAAATTAATTAGTATTTTTTTATTTTATATATATATTGTTTATTTAATGTTTTAATAATTAAAAATATAAATATTTTCCTGAAATATACATTCTCTCTCTTGACTTGACGTGTCTCTAACAGTAACAGAGTCGAATTCCTCATCATTCCGTCATTATCTCTTGATGTCGATTCAACTAAAATTAATTCGAGGTTTACGTTTTAATTTGTTATTGATTTGAGGTACGTTTATATATTTATTGTTCATTGATTATCTTAGATTGCTTAATCTAAGTGTAAGCATTTTTATTCTATTTTTTTTTGTTTCTAAATTTCTTCTTTGATCACCATGGTATGCTTGGATTTCATATATAAACTTATTCGTATACATGCTTCATGTCTTTGTGATATAACACGTTGTCATTGTGTAAATTTTGATGGTGACCCTATACAAAACAATATATAAATAGTATATATACTTAGGTTTTCCGACTTGATATCAACAAAAATAGTATACATCAATATGCATGTGTATTTTATTCATAACTAGTATACATACTTAGGTATGCCGACTTGATATCTACAAAAATAGTATACATCAATATTCATGTGTATTTTATACATAACTAGTATACATACTTAGGTATTCCGACTTGATATCTACAAACAATATTCAAAAATGAGTAATGATTGAATATAAAAATATAATTAAATAAAATAAATAAATTAAATAAGATAAATAGGATAAATAAGATAAATAGGATAAATAAGATAAATAAGATAACTAAGATAAATAAGATAAATAAGATAAATAAAATAAATAAAACAAATAAAATAAATAAAATAAAAGTTTAGCATGTCAAATTAAATTAAACTAATTATACCCGATTGAACCAGTTTGAACAAATCTACCAACTTCTAGAAAACTCAATAATATTAACACATGTAATTGAAAAATATTGAGCAAGAGTTTCTCAATTCACTTTGAAATGTTCTAATGATATGTGTCGTTGTGTGCTAGGAACCCCAAATCACTTTTATTTATAGGCAAGATTCAAAGTTTTATAATTGTTGATGCAACATTTAGTAAGCCAACACATAGCTTTCACATGTCAAGTCAATCCTTGGCAGGTATACACATCATCATATAATAAGCACACTTTCAAGCACTTGGCATTAAATGCACGAGAATAGATAGTAAGCACATAATCAAATACTTATCACTCATGTAAGCCAAGATATAGAAATAATACATACTAACACATGATATTCATGCAAGTAAGCATGTGATAAGCTTGTAAGTCAACATATGATATAAAAATAATTATTCTTATTAATTTTTTCATAGACTTTATTATAATTTTATTACATGATTAATTTATATTTTTATGGTTGCACTTATCTTTAACAAAGATTATCATGGTGTGTGTGTGTGTGTGTGTGTGTGTGTGTGTGTGTGTGTGTGTGTGTGTGTGTGTGTAAAGATTTATATTTATCATGTATCTAACATTTTGTAAATTAAATTTATCTCAAAATTATCTCAAACATAATAACTTAATATTTATGTTTCTTGAAATAAAACACTTATATTCCTAATAATTTCAATATTCATTCAATAGATGTCTCGTTGTGTGTGATTCCTTGTGATCTCTCTTGTGTTAGTGATGAGTGAACTTGTTGAATCAAGTTTAGTAATATTAAAATAATAATTTCATACTGATATAATAAGATCAACATATAGCAATGTGTCATGGAAACTCAAGCTAAGATAGTATAAAATATAAGAACCAAACTTTTTTGTACATAATTACTATCAAGAATAATATTTTTAAAAACAAATAGCATGGTAATAAAAATCCGAACCAACAACATGGTAGACTAATCGGCAAAAGATGATGAATACTCTAACATTGAAAATATAGTCTGATCCTCATAGATGTTGGATAAGTTTTCCATGGTGCTATCATTTATCATGTTGCTTAGATGTTGGGACATGAGTTTTACCTATTCTAATCTTGAAGCCTCATAGCTTATATACGAGCCAAATAATAATTTTGGGTTGAGTTTGGGAGAAGGGTAGGTAGATAAAAAAAGTATAATATTTTAAATCTATAACATTTTTACTTTAGATAGAGTATATACAACTATTAAAAATATTTAGAAATTTTTAATGTTTATAATCCCCACAATGTCATGCAACACAAGATTTTTTTCAACCAAAAAATGTTTTAACTTCTATTTATGCTTTTATATATAACAATGTAGTTTATTATTACTCTAACAATTCAACTTCTACCAAATTTATATTAACTATAATTTATATCATTAACAACTGTGGATTATTAAGAGTTTGGGTATCTCTGTAACATTGATGAATTTCATGTCATACAAGAGTATTCTCCTTACGACAACATTCGTTAGGACACCCTTTATCCTGTCGTGTTAATAACATCATCTTTTAACACACGATAATTTTTCTGTGCTACAATATGTTTATTTTAAACAATTTAAAAAACTAATAAATATTATTAGTATTTGTTAGTTGAACATTGTAGTTATTAATTGATTATCATAAGTATTAGTTGTAACCTACAAGCTTGAATTTATGTTTCGTGTTTCAGAAAATTTATGGCAGATGTATCTTGCAATAAATAATAATAAAGAATATAAGAAAATATGAGAAGTATTATGGAAATATATGTATCATTAATGAAATATTATTTTATAGGACTAGTGAATATATGTGAGTACTCTTTTATGTGAGTACACTTTTATAGTTTAATATGATATAAACATATTTACGAATTATTTTTTAGTCAAGAATTATTAAATATTATTTCATATCTTAATAAAATAAATATAAATTAATATAATTTCAAGAACGTCAATACAATATAATAAAAAAACAGTAACATATCATAAAAATATAGCAAAATGAATTATAAAGAACATTATTAAGTTATAAATAAAAATAAAAATTTCAAAACTAATGAGAATTATATTGTAATATTATATTTTATTATCTTTAGATACTAGGATGAGATGATTCATATAGATTAAAAGTATTTATCATTTCATTTTGTATTTATAAGTGAATTTTTATTTTATTTAATAAATGATAGTCATTTTATTTTTTTTATTCATAATATTATATTATTGTGAGATTTTATTTATTTTATTCAGTTATTTTATTTTTTATGGGAATACTCGATATGTAAAGTTTCATCAATCATTTTTATTCATTATGTAAAGGCATGAGTTTTAGTTATATATTATTATTATTGAGTAGTATGTTTTTATATCATTTTTTTTCATTTTCATGCATATATCTTTATATTTTTTCTAATATATATATATATATATATATATGGAGATGCAGATATATGGAAGAAATTTATGATGCTTTAGCAGAACATCTCTTCCAAATAGAATTTGTAGTAAATGGCCATTCCAAAGTAACTTCCTGATCATGTGGAAAATTGTAGAAATATAGTATTTCTTCTCTCTCTCTCTAAACATCATTGCTGGCCATATTTTTGATATTTATTGAAGTTGTATGACTATATATAAATATATGTATAACTATATAACACTCTACATAATTAAATATAGCTATATTTGTAAGTATGTATATATATATGTAAATCTATATATTTATTTATAACTTTATATATTTATGTATAACTATTTGTATGAATATATCTATATATAACTATTTTCTTAACTATATAAAAATATGTATAGTTATATATACTATACGTATAATAACATATAACTATAAATAAATGTATCCTATTATAAAGTATTACTATAAAAGCTTTATACAAAACTATTTTTAAATATATAATTTACAATTTATATTTAATATATATTTGTATATATTAGTATTCAAAAAATTATTTTACTATAAATATATATACCTACATGTATAGATATAAGTTTAACTATACGTGTAACTATATGTATAACCACATGTAACTATATTTATAATTACATGTATAACAACATACAACATTATGTTTAATTATATGTGTATAAATATATATAAATATTCTTAAAACTAAATAAAACTTTATATAATTAATATATAACTATATTTTTTAACTATTCATACATATATGTAAATCTATATTTTGTTTATAACTTTGTATATATTTATGTAAAACTAAATATAACTATTCATATGAATATATATATATATATATATATATATATATATATAACTAAATGTTTAACGATATATAATATTTTATAACTATATATATTATATGTATAATAACATATAACTATACATAATTTTATATTATTAATGTATCACCTATATTTATATATATAATTAACAACATATATTTAATATACATTTTTATATATTAGTATAAAAAGTGTATTTTAATATATCCATACCTATACATAACTATATGTATAAATATTAGAAATTATATGAACAAATATATATATATATATATATATATATATATATATATATATATATATATATATACACATGTATAAATATAAGTTTAACTATGCATGTAACTATGTATAATCACATGTAACTATATTTATAATTACATGTATAATAACATACAACATCATTATTAATTATATGTGTATAACTATATATAAATATTAGTAAAACTAAATAAGACTTTATATAATTAAATATAACTATATTTTTAACTATTTATACATATATGTAAATCTATATATTTGTATATAACATTGTATATATTTATGTATAACTAAATTTAACTACTCGTATGGATATATATATATATAACTAAATGTTTAACGATATATAATTTTTTATAACTATATATATTATATGTATACTAATATATAACTATAAATAATTCTATCTTACTCAAATTCTAACTATAAAAACTTGTATACATTACTATATTTAAATAAAGTAATAAACAACATTTATTTAATTAACATTTTTATATATTAGTATAAAAATGTATTTTAGTATATCCAAACCTATACATAACTATATGTATAAATATATGAAATTATATGAACAAATATATATACATACATGAATAAATATAAGTTTAACTATACGTGTAACTATATCTATAACTACATGTAACAATATATAAAATTATATGTATAAAAACATACAATACAATGTTTAACTATATGTGTATAACTATATATAAATATTTTTATAACTACAAATAACTCTATATAAATAAATATAACTTTATTTTTAATTATGTATACATATATGTAAATCTATATAATTGTTTATAACTTTGTATACATTTATTTATATCTACTTATAACTACTTGTATGCATATATCTATATATAATTATATGTTTAACTATATGTAACTATTTATAACTATATTTACTATATGTATCCTAACATCTAATTATATATGGGATAATATTAATTTGTTGAACTAATTTGAAATTAAATGGCATAAGATATAATATCAACAATATGCAAGCACGTAGAATGAGAGTGTCCGTTGATCCGGCTCATATATGGTATTGTACAAATAAGGGTCATACTCTTACCTAATCTCTACCCTTGGGCCTCATTCTCAATTATGAACTTATGTATGACAAAAGATGTAATATTTGATAGGTTTATACAGAAGAAATTTTATTTTCTTTTATATAATTTTTCATTCTAACATTGCACTCTTTATGTGTCTCTTTCTCTCTGCCTTTCTAATTCTTCCTGTCACTTTATTCCTCTTATTCTTTATGTGTCACCCACACTCTCTTGTTATTTTCTTTCTCACTCTCCATTCTTGCTTGTTCTCTCTCTATATCTCCCCACTCTCTCTCTCCCCCCCTCTCTCCCTCTCTTCCTCTTTCTCTCTCTCCATCTCTCTCCCTCTCTCCCTTTCACCAGTTCTCTCCCCTCTCTCTCACTCCTTTCTCTTCTTCTCTATCTTTCTCTCCCCCCTCGTCTCCCCATTTCTCTACCCCTCACTCTCTCCCCACCTTATCTCTCTCTCTCTCTCTCTCCCTCTCCTCCTTCAAACATTAAATGTCTTTTTTTTGCTTTTTTTTCTTGTGCATTATCGTACTTTGCACCCTTTATCTAGTATAATTGTGATATCTTTTTATCTTTATCGTGCTAAAAATTACTTTATTTATTAATGTAGATTGTGCAATCGCATTGCCTCTATTTTCATGATATTTAAATTTTAAATATTCAACTGTAAGTAGTTTTATTTAATTATTTGAATATTTTAAAGTAATAGAATGTTTTAATTATAATAATGATTGGGCATTATTTTTTGTAAATAAAACATGGCAAAATGAGATTAGATCATTAGTGGATGTACAGAAGTTTTATTAATACATTTTTGAATAAAGATTTTATGACTAGGCTTGAAACTTTCATCAATTTTGCATGTAGTCAATCAAGATTAATGGATGGAAAAAAATTAAGTGTCCATGCAATCATCGCAAGTGTCAGAATATTCCTTTTCATGATGCAAACACTATAAGATATCATTTGACTAAATATGGGTATGTGCCAAATTATTTTGTTTGGATTTATCATGGAGAAAGTACAATGACTCTGAATATTGACCAAAATGAGGGTCTTGAATCGTTTGCTTGTGGTGAAGAATCATCAAACACATAACATAGAATGATCACGGAAGCTGTTGGTGCTGACTTCAATATGGATTACTTGGATGAACCACCTAATCCTGAAGCTCAGAAATTTTATGAAATGCTTAAAGCTGTAGATAAAGAGTTGTGGTCTGGTTGTAAAACACATTCACAATTGTCACTTGTAGCTCTACTAATGAGCATTAAGTCAGAAAATCATAAGTTTGACAAATTATTTGATCTGGTGACAGAACTGATGAAAGAGATTGTTCTAGATAATAATTTGATCACTAACAACTTTTACACCACTAAAAAGTTACTACGAGGAATTGGTCTACCAGTGGAAAAAATTGATTGTTGTTTAAATAGATACATGTTATATTGGGGTGGTGATAGTAATTTAATTATTCGTAAGTTTTGTGACCATTACCAGTTTAGGAAGGCAACTCTTGTTGTAGATATGCTACAAAAATTGAACGTTGTCTTTAAGAAGATGTATTATTTTTCATTAATTCTTGATTACAGAGACTATATGCATCAAATGCTACAACAAATGATATGAGGTGGCATTGCGAGCATGAGGTTGAATAAGAGGTAATGCGTCATCCATCAGATTCACCTGCTTTGAAGCATTTTAATTATATACATCAAGATTTTGCAGCATAAAGTCGAAATATGAGATTAGGTCTTTGCACTGATGGATTTCAGCCATTTGGGCAATCTGGACAACAGTATTCAACATGGCCAGTGATTGTGACATCTTATAACTTTCCTTCGTGGTTGTGTTTGAAGGAGTTATATATGATTTTGTCAATATTGGTTCTAGGGCTAAAAATTCCGAAAGACATGCTCGATGTTTTCTTACAGCCTTTTATTGCATAGTTAAATCATTTATGGGATGTTGGCGTTAATACATATGATATCTCAAAGAAGCAAAATTTCATTATGCGGGCAACTCTTATGTGGATGGTAAGTGATTTTCCTGCATATTCAATGTTGTCTGGATAGAATACTACAGGACGATTCACATGCCCATATTACTTGACAAATTCTAATGCATTTACTCTAAAATTTAGTGGTAAATAGTCATGGTTTGATAACCATCGTAAGTTTCTACCTACGAATCATCCATTTCGAAGAAATCGAATTGCATTTCGAAAAAATAAATTTGTGATGACAATTGCACCAGTAGTTCGTTCAAGAGATGATATTATTACAAAGATTCATATTTTAGGTTTGTAGAAGGTAACTAAAAAGGATGCTACTAAAAGTAATAGACCAGGGCGAAAATTATTTGGCTGGATGAAACGTAGTATATTTTGAGACTTGCCTGATTGTAAGTCCAATTTAATTCGTCATAACATAGATGTAATGCATATTAAATAAAAATTTTTGACAATATTTTAAACAATTTCTTTAATGAAGACGGAAAAACAAAAGATACTTTAAAATCAAGAAAAGAGATGAATGATTACTGTTTGCATCCTGAATTGAAACTGAACGAGGAAACAGAAAAATTCGCTAAAGCTTGCTACACACTTGATAAGAAGGCAAGACAGATATTGTGTGAATGGGTTAAAAATTTTAAATTCTCTGATGGATATGTGTTAAATATGGGTAGCTGTGTGGATATGAAGAATCTAAAGTTATTTGGAATGAAAAGTCATGACATTCATGTATTTATGCAGAGATTAATACCAATTCCATTCAATGAATTACTTCTACTAAGAGTTTGGAAGGTCTTTACAGAACTTAGTTTGTTGTTAAAATAGCTAACTACAACTACAATTAAAATAGATGACATGGTGTAGCAAATAATTATGATATTTTTTGTAGATTTAAATTTTTTTTATTCTGGTTTTGTTCTTTGCTATTCTGATTAAAAGTATTCAAACATTACCATAGTCTTTTCAATGCATGAGTCTCATATTTATAGATTTCAGCTTTACCAAAAAGAGGGCTAGCTTATCTTATCTTTATTATTCTAAAAATATTTTATTTATGCACTCTCTTTACCCCTAAACATAATTCCTAGTCATCTTTTGGATTATTGTTGAAGCTGTAAGTCAATAAAATTTAATTTATGTTTTTTAATGTCTATAATATTTGTTTTTATATATCTGTGAATATGTTTTTGTGTCTTTGAATTTTTTGGGTAGAGTTTTAGCCTATTATAGGTAAGTAAAAGCCTATTTTCAGTAGCGGTAGCGATGGTAGCAATTACAGCAGTAGCGGTGGCGACAGTGGTGGTAGAAGCAGTAGTGGAGGAAGTAGCAGCAGCAGCACTGGTAGCATTGGCAGGACCAACAGTAGTGGGATAGGCGACGTCATTGGCCATAGCGGTAGCTACGGCAGCTGTGCCAGCTGTGACATCAGTGGCTATCGCGATGGCGACATGTGCGGTAGCGGCAGTACCTGCAGTTGCGGCAGCATCAGTGGCTGCACCGACAATGGCAGTGTTAGCACCGACAGCAGCATCGGCAGCAACATCGGCAGCTGCAGTGGTAGTGGCAGCGGCAGGAGTGGCAGTGGTAGCGGGAGCAGCTACAACGGCAACAAATGCGGTATATACGTACGTATATAGTCAGCATATATGTACATATAATACTATTGTATTTTATGTACATATATACTGATTATATATATATTTACTCAGTATATATGTATGCATAATACTAGAGTTTATATGTACATATACTACAGTAATATATGTACGAGTGAAATGCTAGTATATATGTATATATTTACTGTAGAAATATATATTTATCAAAACATAGTTTTTTATTTATTTATTTTGATTAGATTTGGTGGTTTAAATTCCATACAGAGATGATACCGCATTGTTTCCCATACAAAACTTGTATAAGTGAAGACATATTTCAACAAATATGATGCACCATGATTCAGACTGCATTTTTACATCGGAAAGTTGGTTATCAGAGGAGTAGAGGGGGAGAAAGCAACGTCAATGCATTGATAGATTATACTTTATGCAAAATTGGTGGATACATTGATTAATAAGATGTAATATATTTTTTGATATTTTTTTGTTTTAGCTATTTAAAATATTGTATTAGAATAAGTTAATAAATAAATTTTTTTTATTTAATTTAAAAGTTTCATTTATAGTATATGTTTTTATAAAATTTAAATTAAAAATATTAAATTATTTAATTAAATTTTTGTTTAAACTGTATGACAATCAACTTTAATTTGTGTTTGTTCATGTCTATATTAACTGTATGTGTGTGTGTGTGTGTGTGTGAATATGTTTGTGTTTCTCCGAATTTTTTGGGTTGAGTTTTAGCCTATTATAGGTATGTAAATGCCCATTATCAGTAGTGGTAGCTGTAGCAGCTGTGGCGGCGGCAGTGATGGTAGTGGTTGTGGCGGCACCAGACGTGGTAGCGGCGGCAGCGACAGTAGTAGCGGCGGCAACAACAGCAATAGCGGCGGCAGCGGCAACGGCGGCGACAATAGAGGTGTCAAACGGGTCGTGCCTGGCCGGCCCAGCACGTTATTTCCAGGCCCAACCGGGCTTTTGTGTTGGGCCAGGCACTGCATGGAACAGTAACAGTGCCGTGCCTGTCCCGGCACAGAACGGTAATCGTGTCATGCATGTCCCGGCACGGAACGGTAACCGTATCGTGCCTGTCCTGGCATGGTTTTTAGGGGGTTCAGCCTGGCACGGGCCCGCGGCACGATTCACCGGGTTCGGCCCGGTCGGGCCGAACCCTAATTTAAAAAAAAATTAGGATTTCGCGCGCCCGAAACCCTAATTCTATAAAAATTTAGGGATTGGGAGCACCCGAAACCCTAATTCTAAAAGAATTAGGAATTGGGAATGCCCGAAACCCTAATTTTTAAAAAAATTAGTGTTTCGGCGCCTAGTAACCCTAATTCTTTTAAAAAAAAATTCGACACGGTACCGTGCCGGGCCAAGCACGGCACGAGGCCCGGTTGGCCTCGGCACGGCACGGCATGACACGAGCCCAGGCACGGGAAATTTCCATGCCATTCCTCGTGCCGGGCCGGGCCGGCCCGGCCTGGTTGACATCTCTAGGCGGCATTAGTGGTAACGGCTACAACAGCAGCAAAGGCGGAGGCAGGAGAGGCAGCAACAATGGCAATGTCAGCATCGACGGCAGTAACGACTACAGCGGCAGCAGAGGCAGCAGAGGCAGCACTGACATTAGCCGTAGCGGTGGCAGCACCAGCAGCAATGGTAGCAATGGCAGCAACCACAGCAACAAGGGTGGTAGCGACAGTCGGAGTAGTAGGAACAGCAACAAATGCGATATATACTTACATATAATTATGTATTATTTTATGTACATATATACTGAGTATATATGTACTCGATATATATGTACACATAATACTATATTTATAAGTACAAATATAGCAATAATATATGTATGAGTGAAATGCTAGTATATATGTACATTTTTGCTGTCGTAATATATATTTATCAAAACATAGTTTTATTATAATTTAATTTGATTTTTTTTGGTTGTTTAAATTTCTTACAGATTTGGTACCGCATTGTTTTCCTTGCGAAGCTAGTATAAGCAAATGGAATTTTCTATAGACATGAAGCACCGTGACTCAGACAACATTTTCGCAATGGAAAGTTGGTGATCGGAGGAGCAGAGGGAGATAAAGCAATATCAATGCATTGATAAATTATACTTTATGCATAGTCGGTAGATACATTGATAACTAAGATGTAATATAATTTTTTTTTGTTATTTCAAATATTGTATTAGAATATGTTATTAAATGAATTTTTTTGTTGAATTTAAAATTTTCATATATAGTTTATGTTTATAAAATTTAATATAAAAATATTAAATTATTTAATTAAATTTTAGTTTAAACTGTATGACAAATCAACTTTAATTTGTGTTTGTTCATTTCTATAATAACTATTTTTATATATCTGTGAAAATGTTTGTGTGTCTCCAAATTTTTTGGGTAGAGTTTTAGCCTTTTTAGGTATGTAAAAACTTATTATCAGCAGCAGTATCAGCAACAGCAGGCAGCGGCGGCATCGGCAGTAGTGAGGGCTATAGTGGCAGCAATGGCGGTGGCAGCGACTGGAGTGGCTGTAGCGGCAGCATCGAAGGTTGCGACAGCAGTGGCAGAAGAGCGGGAGCGGCTGGAGCGGCGGCATCGGAGACAACAGCTGTGGCTGCACCTAAAGGAGCGATGGTAGTGGCGGTAGCAGTGCCAGCACTGGAAGTAGTGGTAGCACCGGAAGCAGTGGAAAAAGCGATAGTGCGAAGGTAGCATTGGTGCCAAAGATGGCAGCAACAGCTATGGCATGCAGCGACAACACCGACAACGTGGGCAGCGGCAGCAGTTGCGGTAGCCGCAGTGGTTGTGGCAGCAACGGCATCAACGGAATTAGCGGCATAGGCAATAGTAGAGGCAGTGGCAGTAGCAGAGGTAGCGTCAATAGTAGTAGTGGTATTGATAGTGACAGCGGCAAAGACAACACCAGCAGGAGCGGCAACTACAATGGCAATGGCTGCAGTAGCAAGAGCAGCAGCAGGAGCAGCAGCAAAAGCAACAAATGAGGTCTATATGTATGAATAAATTCAGCATATACGTACATATAATACCGTAGTATTTTATGTACATATATATTGAGTATATTTGTACTCAGTTTATATGTATACATAATACTATTATTTTTATGTACATATACTGTAGTAATATATGTACGAGTGAAATGCTAGAATATATTTACATATATACTATAAGATTATATATGTATCAAAACATGACTTTTTTTTAATTTGACAGAGTAGTTTAAATTTCTTACAGATATGATACCACATTGTTCCTCATACAAAGCTTTTATAAGTGATGAAATTTTTCATTGGACATTACGTGCCGTGACTCAGATAGTTTTGTCACAGTAGAAAAATAATGATCGGAGGAGCAGAGGAAGAGAAAGCAACATTAATGAATGAATATATTATATTTTATGCACTGTCGGTAGATACATTGATGAATAAGATGAAATAAAAGTTTTTTATTATTTTGTTTCAATTATGTAAAATATTGAATTTGAAAAAGATAGTAAATGATTTTATTCTTTGTTTATTATAAATTATTTATAGTTTCAATTTTTATTCAATTTGATATAAAAATATTAAATTATTTAATTAAAAAATTTTAAAATAAATTAAATTCTGAAATTATTTTTGAAATTAAAATAGCTAGGGAATTTTCCCTAGCTAATTTAAAAAGGAAAATATTAAAATTAGCGACCGATTTTTCATCCTTAAATTTTTTTAGCTAGGGACTATATCCGTCACAAAAATTTATAGGCCAACACTTTAGCTAGGGAATCATCCATCATTATTTTTGTTTAGCGACGGAATATATCATTTATCTTGCTAATTTAGCTAAAAATTTTGCCTTTTTAGCAAGAGATTTTTATGTCGCTAACTTTTTAGCTAGGGATACTTTGCGTCGCTAAAATTTAGTAAGAAGCTCTATAGATAGGGAATCGATCCATCGGTAATCCATTGCTATATCCCGTTTAGCGACAAAAAATGCCCATTTATCTAGGGAATTATCTCTAGCTATATCAGATTTTTCTTGTAGTATTTTTTGTTCATACTAAAATTTATATGAATTAAATAATTGAATAAGATCATTACTATTAACTTATAATATTCCATTTTTATTAAAATAATAAATATAACCTTTTTATTGAACTTTTCACATTAAGTACATTTCGGAATTTTATAAATTATAATTTTATATCAAATAATATGAAATTTGATTCCATAATAATAATTTCATATTATATTCATAAAAAATAAATTTAATTCGTAAAATTTAATAACCATTATATATATATATATATATATATATATATATATATATATATATATATATATATGAATTATTTTATTATAATATTATATTATTTTTTTTATTTATAAAATAATATGATTTATAGTTAATTAAAAATCTATTTCTTTTTTTTATTTAAATTATTTATTTTTAATAATTTTTGTTTACTTTTATATTTTTGTTTCTTTTTTTTTATATATTTACATTCATTTTTTTATTTATAGTTTCTGTGAAATATAAAAATGCTAAGGCATACAAGCACATAAACTATTTTATCTATCTTTGTGAAGAGGAAGAGAGGAGAAGCGAATTGGGACTACGGAAGCACGTGTAACTCATAATTCTACCTATTCTTGTTACCAAGTAAGATTAACAATGTTCTTCTCCTTCAGAATACAAATTATATTTCTTTATTTCTCACAATTTGATTTCCATTGGTGAAGTTTGGTTGGTACAGATTAATCAGTTTTAATTTTTTTTTCTTTTTTCCCCAATTTTTATTCTTCTTTCTTCTATTTTCACATCACTTATTTGATTTTGACTCTCCACCATGAGTGAAACAACATATGGTTAGTGTAAACTTTGTTCTTCTATTGATTAATTTTTTAGGGTTTTATGGATTTAAAATACAAAATGTATGCTTATTGTTTTCTACTTCTGTAATTTAAAAAAAAAGTATGTTTAGTGTTTTCTGCTTTTGTAACTTAAGAAAAAAAACACCATGAGATATCAAAATAGATTCTCATGTTCAAAAAAAAGTAACTCAAGTTCATCAACAGATTCTCATGTGGTGTATCTGTTTCACTTGTATATCGCTACGATACAGGTTGCTGGTGTACAATCTATCATTAACTAATAATCTAGTTTTTGATTCCCAATAAATCATTGTTTCTTTTTTCCGAAAGATTATCATGTGGGTCATTTGTCTTGACATTCGAGTTTATGTTAGAAGAATATGAGCATTTCTTAAAAACTCATCTTCTTTGATTTGGATCTTAGAATTGGATTTAGTGTTGATTGTATCAGATCAGCATTTTCTTTTATTTCCCAGCTGATCACTATTATATTTTTTATTGACTTTTGTTTATAATTTGCAATTTAAATTCTACAAATTCAGCTATTTTTTTTCTTAATTTTGGTTGGACCCATGATTCTATGCATGTTGTTTTATACTTGCACCGTAATATTAAAATTTTGATTTGATCATCTTTTTTCATTTTTTTATTTTTTGCATTTTCTAGGATATGCACCACATGCTTAATATTCATATTTTCTATAATTATAGATGAATATAAAGAAACATATTGAATTAAGAGGAAGTACATACAATTGGGGAATATGAATGCAAATACACCTATAGACTATGTTGTGCTCCAACTATCACCTAAATCATCATGGTCAGATTTTTTATCTATAATGATGTAATATTTTCAACATGTGCATATATAATATTTCTGTTTCTCTTTATATATATCTCTCTCTAGCTATATATGTATGTATGTGTTAATTGATTTTTTGTTCGTTGTAGGTGTTCTTTGTTCTTCACGAGTAATGGGAAGATAGAGAAGGTTGATACTGGTCTCTTAAAGTCATTTGTGAGTCAGCTAAAAGTCACTGAATCACTGACAGGTATTGCAGGCTCTTCAATCAAGATCAAAGCTGATCAATGCCATGGTCATGAAACTTGCTTTACCAAAGTAACTCTGATAAGATTACAAACAAGACCCGCCAATTATTTTTCTAACCATAGTTTATAGCTACTTTTTGTTTTGAAGGTTCATGTAGTTTGTTAATGCACATAAAGTTTTGGAAACTATTTATGCATTTGATGAGGAAATGTCCCAGCTGGAAGCATCCCGGAGAATTTACTCTTATGTAGTATTATTTTTTTAAATAAAATCTACTTTTTTCTAGAAAAGATGATTCCAAATTTTATTCACATGGTAAGTCTCATGAAGTTCTTAACTTTGTATTTAGGGAGCTAGAGAAAATTCTTCGGGTACCATTCCTTCACATCTCTCCTCAAAATACACACACGGTGGTACTCTTCTTTATATTTAAGCTCAACTGATGGATTCAATGCCATTTTTGGTGATAGTCCATCAATATTAACTACTTTGCCTAAATTAAATTTAAATTAATCATGTTTTGATGTGATGATACATTTTTTCACTCAATAGTAATAAGCGTCGAGTTCAAGACAATCAGATATGCCCTCTTTGATATATCAATGGTAAGATTTGTTGAGATATATATTTATATACCTTTCTTTAAACTTATGTTAGCCAAGAACCTTGTGCATTGAGTACACATACATGTCTACACAAACCAAGCTCAACTGATTGATTAAATGTCATTTTATATTATAGTTATCAACATTCATTACTTTAATTGAATTGACATTAAAATAGATTATATGTATGTATATATATATATATATATATATATATATATATATATATATATATGTAGGTATATAGAAATATATATATATATATATATATATATATATATGTGTGTGTGTGTGTGTGTATAAACATATATATGTGTATATAGACATATATATATATATATATATATATATATATATATATGTATGTATAGACATATATATATATATATATATATATATATATATATATGTATGTATTTATATAGACATATATATATATATATATATATATATATGTATGTATGTATGTATATATGTATATGTATATAGACGCGCGCGCGAGTGTGTATAATTGGGTAGTATCTGACCCAAGACAATCTACCCAAACAACAAGAGGAATGAATTCTTGACCAAACAAATGATGTTATTGATAGCTAATTAGGAATTTGGATTGAACTCGTAATCTTCAAGTAGTTGTGAATTCAATACCCTACCAATCGAACCACCATGCCATTATTAGTTGCAATTATATTTTGATTTTAAAGCATTTGCATAAAATTGAAGCCTAATTTGGATTATTTTTTAAGTCATATCATTAATTTATGAATCACATTATTTAGAAAATTAAAATTTATATGACTGCTATATATTATATCATGATTTTGTTTTAATGATGTTTTTTTAAGATAATTATATATATTTTTTGATTGATTATATTTTATTGTAATACATCAATAGTAATATGACTAGATATACTTTATTAAATTTGATCTCTCATAGAAGAATGAGAGATTAAATTAAAGTGGTTGAATTATATGGGTTCTATTTTGATTGTCTCCAAATATATTATAAATAGATAACATCATATATAAACTTTATACATTTATATAATCATATGACATTATATAAATGTCTATGCTTTAATATATATAAACATATAACATTATATATATAATTGATATGTTTATATAAAATATAATGTTATATATCCATTTTTATAAATATGTATAAATGTTTATAGATATTTATACAATTTTTACATAACACTATCCATTTATATACTTTTTTATATAACATTTATATAACATATAAAATGTTTATACCTATTTTTAAACATATATATAACATATAAATTTTTCTATAAATATATAATATTTTTAATGTTTATATAAATTTGATATATATATACTATATAATATTTACAAAAGTGTTAATATATATATATTTATATATATGTAACATTTATAATAATATTTTAAACACAACAGTATATCAAAGCCAAAAGTAAGGTGTGGAAGAAGATGAGCTCTGATTGATTCCATTCAAGTGAAAAAGGAAACATAGATAAGTAGATTAACCAGTTGATGCAATGCAAGCCATTGAGTGAACAAGAGGTATTTTTTTGTTGCTTCTTTATGCATATCTGACGTGTAACATAAATCATGTTGTAATTTGTTTCATATTTTTTAAGTTGGGGTTTGCATATCACATTTGGTGGGGTTATTTTGGCTTTGGTGATAATGAATATGAATAGGCAAAAATATGCATGAAGAATGCTACTTCTTTTTAGTTTTCTTAGTTAAAATATGAGCCCTTATTAGGTAGACTTATCATTTTTATAACTGGAAGGCTTTGAATATGTTGTTTTGGCCCATCATAGAGTCGGCAGAAAATAACAGCTAACACCCTAGTGTTAGCTGTTATTTTTTGTGCCACCACTATTAATGTCACCATTACCTAGTTTCTGCTATTGACCCCCTTCTTAGTCCGTCAGTGCCGCTGCCCTCTTAATAACTATAATTCCCCTTGCACCTATGCATCATAGTTTGTATTTATGAGGGAAAGCATCCATAGTTTTCTTGCATTTTTAGGTTATAATATTTGGGGCTATTACTATATTTTTGTTCGATGAAGAGATTAAGTAGTAGATATGATGTCACTTTTAGTAGCTAATGAAATTCTTTTTTTCATTAAGTTGTGCATGATGAACATCCTCCTCAGTTGGCCAAAGTATTATGTGATAAACTCAACTGGTTAGAAAGGTACACCTCTTCCACTTGTATGCATTGCCTTTATGATTATGGTGTTAAAATCAACCAAGAATGATGGAACCCTAAACAACGACAGCCATGAATAGTGAATGAAATTGATCACTAAACCTTTAATATGCAAGCCATCATGATCCTAATCTACAATTTTCATGAGATGACCATATCTTAAGGCTTTGACACTATCATACTGCTTATGCTGTTGCAGCCCAAGAATCTTCTTGATATTTTCATTTTCTCTATATCTAAACATAGTCATCGATCAGCCATCCTTCACATTAACGTCAATCACTTCTTCGAAAGGAATTGAGGTTTAAAACTTAGAATCCACCTACCTTCCAAGCAAATTCATATAGATATACCTAATTGATGGAATCAGTAATGTGAAACTTTGCCGGACTAGAAACCAAAATATTTCATGAGCTCTATATTTTATGTACATCAGATTTTTTTTTTGTGTTTTCTGATCCTTATTATTCAAAACTAAAATGCATCATGAGTTTCAAATATTGTGTTCAATTCTAGTATCGTGCATGTTCAATAAACTGAAAGATTTTCATCTGAGTAATGTTGATTTCTTTGTCCATATTTTCTACGGGTCATTTCTGAAGCTGATGCAGGAGAATATGGAATACAAGCTTCATTCTCACAACATGGCATATGACTCTTGTAGTGGTCAACAATCTGTTAGTGGATTCTTTCAAGTTGATGATTCCAATAGCTACTAGGTAATGATTTTATTTCTTCCATGTTCTAAAACAGTATGTTGGAAATTCAATATTTCTTTTATGGATTAAATTTTGCACAATGATTGGTAAATACTATATATGTGCCGCAAAACTTAATAATTCTTCTAATCAGTATCCATCGTGCATATTAGTAAATGCTATATAAGTGATGGTCATATATATAAATTTTGCTAAATTAATAAGTTGTCATCCTTCGTATCATTTAATTCTGAATAGATGTCTATGTAAGAAATGAAACAAGTGAATGATGAGATGAAGAAAATGAAGAATACAATGCAATAGAAGATGACTTATATGGTGTAACAATTAGCAGCCTTGATAAGATAGATAGCACACAGAGTTTTAGCAGAGTATCCACAAAGGAGAGCCTAGCACAAATGCATCAGCTAATGATGAGTTTATATAAATGTGATATATATACTATATAGTCAATCACTATATAGAAAGTTATATGCATAAATATTTTGTAGCAGAAAGTCGAAATGTGAGATTCCACATCTGCACTGATGGATTTGAGTCATTTGGGCAATCTGGACATTAGTATTCAACATGGCTAGTGACAGTGACACCTTATAACTTTTCTTCGTGGCTGTGTATGAAGGAACAATATATGTTTTTGTCAATATTGGTTCCAATGCCAAAAAATCCAAAAGACATGCTGGATATTTTCTTATAGCTTCTTATTACATAGTTAAATAATTTGTGGGATATTGGCGTGGATACATATGATATCTCAAAGAAGCAAAATTTCATTATGCGAGGAGCCCTTATGTGGATGGTAAGTGATTTTCCTACATATTCAAAGTTGTATGGCTGGAGAACTACAGGATGATTTGCATGCCCGTATTCAATGAAAAATTCTGATTCATATACCCTCAAATTTAGAGGTAAACAGTCATGGTTTGATATATATCGTAAGTTTCTACCTAAGAATCATCCATTTCAAAGAGATAGAACCGCATTTTGAAAAAATAAAACTATGATGAAGGTTGCACTAGCAGTTCGTCCAAGAGATGATATTATGACAAAGATTAAGAGTTTGGGTTTGAAGAAGGTAACTGAAAAAGAAGCTACTGGAAGTAATGGACGAATAGATAAATTATTTGGCTGGAGGAAACATAGAATATTTTGGGACATGCCCTATTGGAAGTCCAATTTAATTCGTCATAACTTAGATGTAATACATTTTGAAAAATAATATGTTTGACAATGTTATCAACACTGTCCTTAATATAGATGGGAAAAAAAAGACACTTTAAAATCAAGACAAGAGCTGAATGATTACTGTCGACATCCTAAATTGAAACTGAATGAGGAAAAAGGAAAATTCACTAAAACTTTCTACACACTTGATAAGAAGGCAAGACAGATTGATGAAGATAATGTCATGGTAGAAAATGATTATGTGGACAAACTATCTATCTTCAAGCATCCTAGAAGAGTATTTGGAAGAGAAATGAAAAGATATATGATAGATGAAGAGTACAAAGCAACCCGGAGCTACGTTTTACTTAATTTTAAAGAGGTTGCTTCATGTATTGAGTATGTATACCAAAAATGATTGTAGGTTTAATCATAGTTTAATTTTATCTTTAATAGGAATAATTACAAAATGATATACGCCCTTCTCTCTCTTTTTATATTCGTACTATATTTATGTTGAGTAGTTAAAATATAAGCAACTAGTAATTTCCAGCAATGATGTCGATTATATGCTAGAAACTAAATTTGTGAATTGGTTAGAAAATTATGTGAGAATTATTAAGTTTAAAATTTTTGAATTATCTAATTTATTAGTATCTTTTATTTGTTAATATTATTTTTTTAATTTATGTCACATGCAATTGTTCCTTCAAATGGAGATTCAAATATTTTCATTCAGAATCTAAGTAAAGTCCCGTTTAGATATGTGACAACCTATCCTGGGTATTTTGTTAATGGATATAAATTTCACACAATCGGCCACTCTTATTCTAAAACAACAATTAATAGTGGTGTATTCATTAAAGGCTCATGTTATAATGCAAATGAAATTGATTATTATGGTCAACCCAAAAAAGTTATTGAGTTGGAGTATCTTGGAATCAAAAATAATAGGATTGTATTATTTAAAATCGAGTGGTTTGATCCTACATGAAATGTGGGTTCAAAGATTCATTCGGATTATAAGTTAGTGGATGTTAACCATAATCACACATATAATCAATATGAGCCATTTATTGTGGTAGTTCAAGCTGCTCAAGTATATTAATTGTACATATATGAGTTTATCTCGTGATAAGAGAGATTGGTGGGCGTTTGCAAAATTAAAGCTCGATCAAAATTTGAAGTACCAACATCATAACAAAGAAGTACAGACTTAGATATGCACCAGCATTCCAGGAAGATGACATAAATAATATTGAGCCTGTAAATGTAGATGAAGATCCAGAAAATTTATGAGATTCAAATGGTGGCATAATAAAAATTGAAGATTATCAATTTCTATCTAAAGATGAGTTCGAACTTCTATCAGAAACAGACAAAATATTAGAAGATCCATTGGAGGATGACGGTGATGCCGATAATTAAATTGTTATAATATTTTTATAATTTAAACTTTCAAAGACTTTATATATTTTGTTGAAATCTATCGGTGTGTTTTATTCAAAAATGCATGCTTGTTCATCATATCTTTAATATTTGTTCTATGTTTTATTTTGTACAGTAGATGATGCCTAAAGGACATGGTCGTGGTAGAGGTTGAAAGAAGTAGTGAGTGTACGAAATTGGCTCTAAGAGAGTGGCATCTTGTTGTAGCAGTCGTGCTTCTAATTCATCTGTCTCAGCAATGATAGATAAGTCGGTCAAACAACAAGCACTAGAAACAAATGAACATATTATTGATATGGACACCAAAATGAAAAAGAAGGATTAGCAAATATCAAATTTGAAGGAAGAAATATATGAAATTAAAGAACATTTGATGAGTAGTATACTAATTTGATTGAAGAAATGCAAGAAATTAAAGAAATGAACCATGAGATGAGAAATTAAGAATGTAATGCAATAGCAGATGACCTATATGGAGTCATAGTTAGCAACATTGGTGGAACATATAGCATTCCAAGATCCAGTTGTGAATCCTCACAGGAGAGGGTAGCATTCCCTACAAATTATAATGATGATTGAGTATGCAAATTATTTCTGAACTGTTATTTATTTTTTTTATGTGCAACAAATAATTATGATATTTTTTTGCAGGTTTCAATTTTTTTTATTTTGGTTTTGTTCTTTGCTTTTCTGATTAACCTAATTATGAATCTTTGTAGGACATATTATTTGAGACAAAAGAAAAATCTTGATTTAAAGCATTCAGACATTATCACGGTCATTCTAATGCTTGGGTCAAATATTTATTGATTTTAGCTTTATCAAAATGAGGGCTAGCTTATCTTTTATTTATTATTATTAAAACATTTTATTTTTGCACTCTCTTTATCTCTAAATATAATTGCTGGACATCTTTTAGATTTTTTTTGAAGCTGTATGACAATCAACTTAATTTGTGTTTGTTCATGTCTATAATAAATATTTTTATATATCTGTGAATATGTTTTTGTGGCTCTTAATTCTTTAAGTAGATTTTTAGCCTATTATAGGTATATAAAAGCCTATTTTCAACAGCGGCAGTAGTGGCAGCGATGACAGTGATGGTAGCGATGCTAGCGGTGGCAGAGAATGTGGCACCGGCAGCGGCAGTGGCATGAGTGGCATTGACAGCGGGAGCAGTAGCAATGACAACAAATGTGGTATATACGTACATATATAGTTAGTATATACGTACGTATATAGTCATTATATACGTACATATAATAATATAGTATTATATGTACATATATACTGAGAATATATATGTACTTAGTATATATGTACGCATACTACTATAGTTATTTGTAAATATACTACAGTAATATACGTACGAGTGAAATGCTTGTACATATTTACTATAGCAATATATATTTATCAAAACATAGTTTTTTTATTTATTTTGATTTGATTGGGTGATTTAAATTTCATACAGATATGGTACCACGTTGTTTCCCATACGAAGCTTGTATAAGTAAAAAGATATTTAAATAAACATGATGCACCGTGACCTGGACATCTTTTTCGCAACAAAGAGTTGGTGATTGGAGGAGCTGAGGGAGCTAAAGCAACATCAATGCATGAATAGATTATACTTTATGTACTGTCGGTAGATACATTGATTAATAAGATGTTATATAACTTTGTTATTTTTTTGTTTTAGTTATTTAAAAATTTGTATTATAATAAGTCATCAAATGAATTTTTTTTGTTTAATTTAAATTTTATTTATAGTTTATGTTTTTATTAAATTTAATTTAAAAAAATTAAATTATTTAATTAAATTTTTGTTAAAACTATATGACAATCAACTTTAATTTGTGTTTGTTCTTGTCTATAATAACTATTTTTATATATCTGTGAATATGTTTGTGTTTCTCTGAACTTTTTGGGTAGAGTTTTAGCCTATTATAGGTATGTAAAAGCTTATTATTAGTAGTGGTAGGAGAAGTAGCCACGGCAACAACTGCAGTGACGGTAGTGGAAGTAGCAGTGGCAGAAATGGCAGTGGCGACAGTGGTAGTGATGGCAGCGGCAATAGTGGCAGCAGCGACAACAACAGCGGTGATAGCAGCAGCAATCACAACAGCTGAGGTAGTAGCGATAGTGGCTACAACGGAGGTAGCACTGGCCATAGTGGCAGCATCAATGTAGCGACGACATCAACATCACTAGTAGCTACAGTGGTAGTAGCGGCAGTAGTGGCAGTGGTGGCAGCAGTAGTAGTGGCGGTAGCAGCGGTGGCACCATCAGTAATTGCAACAACGGTAGTAGTCGTAGTGGTAGTGGCAGCAGTGACAGGAGCAGCATCGACAATGAGAGTAGCAGGACAGCAAAAATGTGGTATATACGTACGTATATAGTCAGTATATACGTACATATAATTCTATAGTATTTTATGTACATATATACTAAGTATATATGTACTCGGTATATTTGTATGCATAATACTATAATTTATATGTACAAATACTGTAGTAATATATCTACGAGTGAAATGCTAGTATATATGTACATTTTTACTATAGTAATATATATTTATCAAAACATAGTTTTTTTTAAATTTATTTTGATTTGATTTAGTGAATTAAATTTCTTACAAATGTGGTATCGTTATTTTTCCCATACGAAGCTAGTGTAAGTGAAGGAATTTTTCAACAGATATGAAGCACTGTGATTCAGATAGCTTTTTCGCAGCAAAAAGTTGGTGATCGGAGGAGTAGAGGGAGAGAAAGCATCGTCAATGCATTGATAGATTATACTTTATGCACAGTCAGTAGATACATTGATTAATAAGTTGTAATATTATTTTTGTTATTTTTTTGTTTTAGTTATTTAAAATATTGTATTAGAATAAGTTATTAAATGAATTTTTTTTGTTTAATTTAAATTTTTCATTTATAGTTTCTCTTTATATTTAATTTAATATAAATATATTAAATTATTTAATTAAATTTTAATTTAAGCTGTATGACAATAACTTTAATTTGTGTTTGTTCATGTCAATAATACCTATTTTTATATATCGGTGAATATGTTTGTGTGTCTTTGAATTTTTTGGGTAGAGTTTTAGCCTATTATAGGTATGTAAAAAACTATTATCAGTAGTAGTAGTAGTAGTAGTAGTAGCAGTGGCCGCGGCAACAGTGGTGGCAGTGATGGCAGTAGTGGGGGTAGCAGCTATTGCAGCTGTGGAATTGGTAGTGGTGAAAGCGGCAGCGATGGCATCGGAAGCAGTGGCAGTAGTGGTAATAATAGTAGCAGGTGCTACACCGGAAGCAACGATGGCAGCGGTGGTAGTAGTGGCTGCACCGAAAGTAGTGGCAACACCGGAAGCAGAGGCAGTAGTGGCAGTAGTGGCGGTGGTGGTGGCACCGGCGGCAATGGCGACAATGACAGCTATGGCAACTTCAGCATGTTGTAGTAGCATAGGTAGCATGGGCAGCGGTAGCCACTACAGCGGCAAGCAGTGGCAGCAGCGGTGGCGGCGGCATCGGTGGCATCGACAGTAGTGGAGATAGTAGTAGTGGTATTGGCAGCGACAGCGACAGTGGCAGCAGTAGTGGCAGCGGGAGCAGCAACATCACCAAATGTGATATATACGTATGAATAATGTCAATATATATGTACATATAATACTGTAGTATTTTATGTACATATATACTGAGTATATTTGTACTAAATTTATATGTACACATAATACTGTAGTTTTTATGTACATATACTATAGTAATATATGTCCGAGTGAAATGCTAGTATATATTTACATATATACTCCAGAATTATATATTTATCAAAACATAACTTTTTTTTTTAATTTGACTAAGTGGTTTAAATTTCTTACAGGTGTGATACTGCATTGTTTCTCACAATGCTTGTATATGTGATGAGATTTTTTGCCAGACATTATGTGCGGTGACTCAGATAGCTTTGTCGTAGTAGAAAAATGATTATCAGAGGAGTATAGAGAGATAAAGTAACACCAAAGAATGGATATATTATACTTTATGCACTGTCGGTAGATACATTGATGAATAAGATGTAATAAAATTTTGTTATTTTTTTGTTTCAATTATGTAAAATATTGAATTAGAATAAGTTATTAAATGATTTTATTTTTTGTTTATTATAAATTATTTAATGTTTCATTTTTTATTCAATTTGAGATAAAAATATAAAATAATTTAATTAAAAAATATTTAAATAAATTAAATTCTGACAATAGTTTTGAAATTAAAATAGCTAGGGAAATAATCCATTGCTAAGTTAGCACGGGAATAATCTCATGCTAATTTAGCTAGGGAATTTTTCCTAGCTAATTTAGTTGGGGAAATCTTAAATTTAGCGACGGATATTTCAGTCGCTAAATTTATTTAGCTAGGGACTATTTCGTCACTAAAATTTAGCGACTAAAATTTAGCTTGGGAATCTTCCATCCTTATTTAGTTTAACTACAGAAAATCTCAATTAGCTTGCTAATTTAGCTAGGGAATTTATCTTTTTTTGCAAGAGATTTATTTTGTCGCTAACTTTTTAGCTGGGGACAGTTTCCCTTACTAAACTTTAGCAAGGAGCACTTTAGATAGGGAACCGATCCGTTGGTAATCCGTCGCTATATCCCGTTTAACGACAGAAAATGCTCATTTAGCTAGGTAATTGTCCCTAGCTGTATGAGATTTTTCTTGTAGTGTAAAAATGCTAGTGCATGGCATTCAAGCACTTAAACAATTTTTCTTATCTTTATGAAGAGAATAATCTCAATTGTTTCAAGTCAATACCAGTTTCGAAAAATGTAGTAATTATGCTTGTTAAATGCTTAAATCTTCATTAAAGTTTGGTAGACATTATGAATATTACTAGAAATTAGTTGTCTTCTTCTAGGATTCATGGCTTCATGGGTTTGGTTGCATTTTTTTGTTTGTCAACATGGCTAATCGAAGCTTCATAACAGGAACTAGTTAGAAGCATAATAATAGACTCATGCATCCATGTCATTGATAATGGCAAAGTAACTATTAATAGAAAAGTAAGCGCATGTGAGTAATGATTTATCTCTCTCCAAACACTTTGAGTGTTTTTGCTTATTTCCCGATTCTCATCCTCATCTTCTATTTATATGTATTCTTCATTTTCACACTATACAATACTTTAAATCACCATGATCAGCTTAAGGTATGTATCATTTTTATGCCATACAGGTCTCTTCATCCTTATAACTATAACTACAATCATTCTATGTAGTTGGGAGCTAATAGTTCAGAAGATGCATCTAGATATATTCGTTCTCTGCTTAGTGATGTATTAAAGGAGTGCCCAAATCTAGCAAAAAATTTTGCGGCCCTTTCTTACCAAAAATGGCTCCCCTTAAGGTATCTTACTAACAACATTTCTTTATATTTGTACTCTTCATTGACACGTAGAGTTTCTTCTTTGTCATTGCTCTGTGCTTTTATCCTCCCAGATTACGCATTTCAAAAAGGATTAGCAATAAAAGATATAGAATGTTTCATGAGATTTCATGCAGATGCAATGACATATAATGTGATTGCATCATCTCCTTAGAAAAAATTTGGTTGTCAAAAAGGTAATATCTATCCTTTTTCCAACTCCTCGGCATGTTTTAAATGTGGTTGTGAGTTTAATTTATGCTTAGTATTAGCACCAAACATTACAGAGTTGCGACTTTACAAGGAAGCAAAGGATTGGTGCAGTCATGGTGGAGTCACTTTAAGTTCCGAGAACTATGGTATGTAGCTTGTTTGCTTCATCTTTCAAAGTGAGAAAATTTGTTTTCAGTGTTGGGATGATCATCTTGCTATAATATTTATTGGTGTTGCTGATGGGACTTGTGAAGTCATTTTCCAAACTCTCATGTCTTTGTTTTCTTTGAGATATGAGTAAGGTTCTACTATATAATTTCTCGCCTTCCTAAAATTTTCTTAACTTCTTGATAGAAAATTGATCTGTATTTTTTTAGTAGATGGGACTTCTGTTTCTACCTAGGCGGTGTGGTGGAGGTGCTTGATGGGCATACTGATTTCATTCACAAGCAGTTGTACAATGAATGGCTTCCTTGGTTAGATGAACAATTGTTGCTAATGAGTTGTGCAGTTAAAAAAAGCAAGCTATATATCTACAAACAGAATCTTACTTGAAAGAATCACCATAAAATTTATAGAGTTATTTATTTAATATATTTACACTGATAAGTTATGATGATAATAAATAAAAATATTTTTTTATTTATTAATTCAAGTTATTTACCAAACATTCACTAAATATGTTAATTATCAATTTGGTTTAATTTTACTTATTTGCTAAGTGGGCTTTTAGTTTGTATTTAATTTGTTATTTTAGCTATAACTCAAGCAATAATGTACTATGTGTATATGTTTATGGGTTTTCTTAATCTCAAGTTTAATTTGTATAATGTGTGATTTGCTTTAGTTAATTAACTAGACCCTCCACTTATAGGGGTATGAAACTAAGATATCAATTGATGCGGTGATATTTTTGATGGGAAGAAGATGGAACTTATGGTATAGTAATGTATAAATGAAATTTGATTTTTATAAAAATTTTTAACATTTATTTTGTGAATTTGATATCTATATTTTGGTTATCTTGGCAGTTATTCTATATCATTCGGTGATTCACAAGAAAAGTACTCCAAAAAAGGGCTACATTAGAGCATGCCTTAAAAGTAATATAGGCTACCCTTTTTTGTAACCTTAGCTCTAAATGTTGTTTGTTTAGAGCAATCTCAACCTAAAGTTTTACTTTCACCTTAATTCACAAAAAAATGCTATTGAACTATGATATAAAGATGATTGACTCTACATTGGGACTAGCTTAAACTAACATTTACGAATATTTTGGTGGTAGGATTAGAAGGATGAAGGATTGCATACTAATAATTCTCTTTTACAAATGTCTTGTGTCATTATATAAATACTAATAATGGTTTTCATAATAACTTTGAAGTTAAATTTGTTTATGAAAGAAAAATATATTAAGATGATTGATCACTTGAGAATTTTTTGTATTACATAGTCTCTTCAAACACAGTCTCTTCAAAGTTATCCGGTAAAATTGTTGAGATATTTATCTTTCTTTGTATATCTTGTTAAAGTGAGAGCCTTATGTACTTGGGTATGAATGTGATCTCCATATCTATCTTATCTTATCATAATATGTGGAAGCATTTAAAACATGAAGGCTATATAAGAAAACAAATTGTACAAGTATCTTATCTTAACAATCTTCCCTCAAAAGATTGAAGAGATCAATGATAATAAATCTTGATTAAAGAATTACTATTCTTAGAATTTGGACAAAAAATTTATTATCCCATTAAGATGTGATATCTTATTAGATAGTAAAATATATTTATTTTAACATTTGAATAAGTCATAAACTTCAAGACCAAATGGAAGAACATATCCATCCATTATTTGAATTCCACAAGAATTTTAAAATTGGATTTGAAAATATATCAATTATCATTGGTAGTTACTTATAAATTACTATAAACTATTAGGAAATCTTTCATTTATAGAGATTGTCTGATAAATGTGTAAAATAAGTGTTTTAAATCACTATATCTAAGTATATTGCATGGTAATTCATAATATTTGTAAATCCAAAATGAGATTATTATTCCTACTTTGTTATAATATCATCAAATCATATCCCCCTCCAATTCTATCCAATCAAACACAAACTAGAGAGTAACTAGGCATGAATAAGCATTATAAGAGCTTGGACAAGCTACCATTTTTCTAATCATGCTTTTCGTGTTGTGATAGATTCTATTAATGTATTAGAATGTATCAAACTTAAATGACATGGGACTCATTGAAATTTTAATTTAGAGATTTTGGGAGCTATATCTCCTTCCATCATAAGCATGCTCCATAACTATTTGTATGCTTGAAAGGGTTGCAGGTAGCAAAAATGGCTCATTTCTCTGCACTCACACTTTGTTTTTTTGACTAAATACTACCATCTTCAACATTGAGAGAGTTGTTTCGGGCAAAGTCATGGAACAATCATTCTGAATTTGCATCTGGAAATATGCAAAGACATGTCTTCTTGCCTGAAACTATAATTAATGCTATGAAAGTTGAAGATCCAGGAAGTGGTGATGATGGTGAGGTAGAAAATTCAACTCTTGGATTCACCAACTTAGTCTCTCGTAATGATGCGACTGATGAGTTCTTTGATGTTACTGATGCCATTGAGTTCTTTGATTTTGACCATCTGATTAATGGATGGTCTTATGAAGTGAACTTTAATCTTCATGCTCTTGTACCCCAAAAATAAATGTTTTACAACGTTCAAAAAGGTCTTATTAAACACAATCTCATTTTTCTAATTATGAAGTCTTGTTTTGCAGAATATCAAACAATCAAAGTTATCTTCCAAAACTATTGTCAAGAAGCTTCATAATTTTGCTGGTTATACCCATTTTTCAACTATTTAATATTTTCCATGATCTTTTATACTTTTTAAAATTTTTATATATATTTGAGATGAGTGATTATAATGTGATTTAACAAGTTTAGAAGTAGTTGATAAATTATATATTTATTTTGCACACAAACATAACACACTACATGCATATAAGTGCCCACTACCATTCCACACAGCATCCACTATGCACACTATCACATGACACATGCCAAACTACCACCTGATTTGTGTCACACTACATACACATTGAGACTGCTACACACAGGCATGTGGTACATTCCAGACTACCACCGACACATGGCTAACTTCCATGTGGTGCATGTCAGACTACCACATGATGTGTCACCCTATTATTGCATGCCAGATAGCCACATGATGTGTCACACTATTATTGCACACTCAATCCACTTGCTTTGATTTCATGTCAAAAAGTAAACTCATAAAAAACTCATAATCATAAATGTGTAATGAGAAATTTTAAAAAATATAAACCCTAACAGTATGAAAGACAATATTCATAAACTAGCATTTTTTCTAGTTTTGCTTTTTTTGAAGTTTTGCATCTTATATCTTAAAATTCAATGTTTTTTAAGGCTTTTTATTGAGATTCATTAAACATATATAGCAATTAGCTACGTATGTTCTTTGTTTCTTGATTATTTGTGCTTAGTTTTCCTATAGATGGACATCATTGGGTTGTATTATGATGCGATGTGAATTACACTTTTAGGGAGAAAAGGAAATTTGGAATATTTATCAAGCTAGATGTTTGTACATTTGCTATTAATATTTATGATGAGGGAAATACTCTGAGATTCATAACTGATTCCTTTGCTCATGGTACCCATGTTGCTACTATTGCTACTACATTTCACCCACATATATCACACTTGTCTGCTGCTATTAGTTTATTCCTTTATGGTGATTTTAAATTTTCATCTCTCTCTTCAATATAAGGAGTGGTTGCTCAATGGAGTTGTACCTGGGGCACAAATAGTATCATGCAAGATTGGAGACTCATGCTTGAGGTAAATAAAAATAGGGACCATCTTGACACGGGCCCTAATAGCTGTCGTGGAAGTTGGCCAACTTTTATTAGTCATTTGTATTTACTCTAGATAATGATATTCACATGGTGAAAACACTTGCTTTTATGTAGCATAAATTTGATCTCATCAATATGATATTTGGCGAGCCCACTTTACTTCTAGATTATGTTTGTTTTGTTGATCATGTTAATGAAGTATGAGCTATAGCTATTAACAATTCAAGCAGGATGCTAGTCGAGTAGAGGGCCAATAATTGATGGTGGTGTTAGGATCAGCGTAAGTGCTCCTGGTGGTGTCGTGACTCCAGTGCCCACATGGACTCTCAAAAAGTGCATGCTGATGAATGGAACATCAATGACCTCTCCATCTACTTGTGGAGGAATCACATAGCTAATTAGTGCAATGAAGCTATGTGCTTTTTAATTATATATATCTTTATTTTGGTGTGTTATTTGTGTAGAAATTGTTGGTGTTCTATGCACAACATTGTGTAGATCGTATGTATTTCTGTGGGTCCATATGTTGTAAGGAAGGTTTTGAAGAATAAATCAATTCCTATTTCTGAGTTGCCTAATGATAAACTATCTACAGGCCATGGGCTCATTAAAGTTGATAAGTTATATTTCTATTCATATGCCTTTGTTCTTTGAAATCTCATTCTGACCAGAGCTACCTTCGTTGCTTTGATCGAAATCTCATTCCTCTTTTGTCTCTTCTATTATCGACCTGCTTCATCTCCTCTTTTTGCTCCCTGTACTATTCTTTCTAATGGGTGCTTTTAAAGCCCAAGTACTAGTGGCACCCTGGCTTGGTTTTAAATTTTTTTTATTCAATCTGCATTATTCGTGCCTTGCAGGGTCAACCAAGGTCCCATCTTCATTCAAGTAATCAAGGATATTGTCATCATCATTTGGGAACAAGAATCTTGTGATGGGAGACAAGTGGGTTGATATATATCTTGGGCTTGCATGATCTTTACTTCCCATGCTCCTGCTGCCAAATAATCTTTTTAAAGAAAGAACATTAATGTTGTTGCTGCCAACAAAATTTTGTGCCATACCCATGATGGTACTGCTACTGTACAGGCTCTATTCACCATTGTGATAAACAGTAATCTTCATCACTATACCTCCTAGCTAGTCTAGGTATTTTAGGCCATCGACCATTTAGGGGATGGATCTCTGAAGATCATGCATGAAAAATAGAAAAAGCTCCTTGTTGATCAAGTCTCTATATCTTAAAACTACCCCTTATGATCAAGGTATTTTCCTGGCTCAAAGTGTTGAAACAATGTTTTTCTTGCTGAAGGCAATCTCTATCACATCCCTATCATGTTCATCTATCCAATATAAAAGCCTTCTTGTGTCTATGTAGCTGCTTGAAATACTCCCCTCCCCTCGCTATTTATGCTTGTTCCTAGCTTGTAGTACTTTATCATCCAACCCTTTGTATTACCTCCCAAGCTTTCTATCCATGACTTGTACTCAGGCATGGTTTAGAAGGGTACAACTCTTTCCACTTGTATGCATTGCCTTCATGATTAGGGTGATAAACTCAAATAAGAATCATTAAACTAAGTAAAGATGACCATAAATAATGAATGAAATTGATCACTAAACCTTTAATGTGCGAGCCATCATGATCCTGATCTGCCATTATCATGAGATGACCCTATCTCAATGCTTTGATACTATCTTATTCCTTATGCTATTGCAACCCAAGAATCTATTGATGTTTTCAAATATATCTATTTCTCAACTTAGACATCGATCGACCATCCTTCGCATCAGCGTCAATCACTTCTTTGGAAGGAATTGAGGATAGAAACAAAGAATCCACCCATGTTGCAGGTGAATTCAAAAGATATACCTAGTTGATCGAATCAGTAATGGGAAACATTGTCGGATGGAAGCAAAAAAAATTCATGAGCTCTATATTTTATGTTAATTGGATTTTTTTATGTGTTTTCTGATCCTTATTGTTCAAAACCAAAATGCATCATAAGTTTTAAATATGATGTTCGATTATAGTATCATGGAAGTTCAATAAACTAAAAGATTTTCATCTAATTAATGATGATTTCTTCATCCAGATTATGTATGGGTCAATTCTGAAGCTGATGCATTAAAAAACTAAATATAGGCTTCATTCTCAAGATGTTCCATATGGTTCTAGTAGTGGTCAGCAATCTATTACTAGATTCTCTCTATATGATGATTCCAATAGCTAATGAGTAATTATTTTATTTCTTCCATGTTGTAAAAAAATCTGTTGGCTATTCAATATTTGTTTTATGGATGAAATTTTGTAGAATGATGAGTAAATGCTATATATGTACTGAAAATTCTATAATTCACTCAATTAGTATACCTTATGCATATTGGTAAATGCTATATAAGTGATGATCATGTCTATAATTTTTGCTTTATTAATAAGTTGTTATCCTTTTTATCGTTTAAGTTTTAATTGATCTATAAGCAGAAAATAAAAGAAATGAATGATGAGTTGAAAGAAATAAAGAATACAATGCAAAATCAGATAACTTATATGGAGTCACAGTTAGTAGCCTTGACGAGATTAATAGCACACTGAATTTCAGTAGAGTACCCATGAAGGAGAGCCTTGCACAAATGCACAAACTAATGATGAAGATGATGATTTAGTTTTAAATGATTATACACCAATGCTATGTTTTTGTTTTAACCATGTAACTTTTGTATCATAATTATTTTTGATCTATTTTTTGGATTTGTTAATTATAAAAAAAGATTTATAGTTTATATATTTATTAAATTTTATATAAAAATTTAAAAATACGTAATCACATTTTTTGTAAAAAATAAAATTTTGAAAAAAGCATAGGAATCAAAATAGCTATGGACTTTTACCTCACTAATTTAGTTAGAAGGTTCTCTGTACAAATTTAGTTGAAAATTATTAATTAATATTCTTAATTATGATTAAAATTAGCAAGAAAAAAAATATAATTAGCTAGAAAATTTTAATCGTTAAAAAATTTGCCAGAGAATTTTTTTTTCTTGTTAATATTTTGTGACGATGACTTTAGGTTGAGATAATTTCTATTGTTAGTCCATCGTTATTATATTTTAATGACAGAAAAATTCCATATAGCTTGGAAAATTTATCGAGCTATTTCAACTTTTTAATTTAGTGTGTGACAATCAATCTATCGATCGATCTATCTATCTATCTGTCTATTTATCTATTTGTCAATCTATCTCTCTATATATCTATATTATTTTTATCTGACTATCTATCTATATATCTATTAATCTATCTGTCTATTTATCTCTATATCTATATATCTATATATCTATCTATCAATCTATCTATTTCTCTATCTATTTGTATATCTATCTATCTAGCTATCTATCTATTTATCTATTTGTCTATCTATCTGTCTATATGTCTATCTATATGTTCATATGTCTTTTAATCTATCTGTCTATATATATGTATATTTACATGTCTATCTGTATGTCAATTTGTCTGTGTCTATATATGTGGCAAATATATAGATAAATAGACAAAAACATAGATAGATAGACCAAATATAAGAAAGAGAGTGTGTGGCAAGCATAGAGAGCATAGTCAGAGGAGTGAGGGAGAAAATGGAAATGATTAGATTAGTAAAATTACCTTTGTTCTCTTTAAGGAATCATTCAAAAGTAGATATTTTCCAAAAATTTATGTAGCTTAAGTGCATCGTAGATGATTATTCGAGTAGAGAAGTTCTTTTATATGTGGGTGATCTTAAATGGGTCTCTGATATCTGGCCAAATTATAGTTGGCAAGCAGGTTACAACATTACAGAGTACATTATCACATAGATGCAAAGACTGATCTACTGAATAGGCGACAAGGCTGGAAGATTATGGCTCATGGGAATCACCACATTCCAAACTTACATTAAGTGTAAATCAAGCTTTTCCTCTCTGGAAACTAATTGGGAACTTTATCTAGTCACTGTTCCAGTTGGAAGCCTGAATCTTAGCCTCAATCTCAATGGGTAAAACAATTCTTTTTTTTATTTCTTTTTTCTCATATTACTTTAGTGTGATATATCAGTCACTTATGATATCTATAAATGCCTTAAATACACACCCACAAAGACATGCACAATCATATACACCCACACACGTATTCATAGGTACCATCGTGTCAACTATTGTATATATGTGTGCATAAATACTTCATATCTCACTAGTTACGCATTTGACTAAGTTTTAAAAAAGAAGAAAAATGGGTGTAAGAGCAAAACATCTACATGTGAGGGTGGCTTTGGCTGGAAAAAGATTGAATTTGGATTACTTACAAAAAGTGCAACATGCAGTCCCAATTGCTCCATTAAAATTGACAAAGAAACTCAATTTCAAAACAATGAGTTCATTTCTGCAGGTTCTACTTGCTCAAGTTTGCCATCATGGCTCCAGTGGTATAACGAAGAAAAGTGGGGTGATGATAAGATGCCTATTTGTTTTATTAAATATGAAATATGGCCTTATCATACTCGAATGTATCTAAACCCTCTTCTTCTTATTAAAAGATTTGTTTTTTTTTCTTTGATCATGATTTAGAGTTATCCTGTCAACTTCAACAAATCAAGAGATGTTTGCCACAAGTGGCTTCTCCATTTCAATCTAAAGAAAACGAACAAGTTAAATTCATCTTCTTAATCTTCCATTTCTACATCATCTCTTGATCAAACCACCTACTTAACTTCGCCGCTCACTTGGAAATCTGTTTGGCCAAGATGCAATATTGAAAGCATAAATGAATCCAAATTGGAACTCATGTCAAACCCAAATTCAAGCCTGAATTCGACATCATCAAGCGAGGTAGACATTGATGAAGGTCTTCATTTTTAAAATCAATAGCATGGCAATGACCATCGTTCACAATGACGGCAATTCCCAGGATATTTCCAGAAGCACTAGTATGGTAATATTTTTCAAACAAGCATCATATTATGGAATTTTTATTTAAAACATATTATTTCCATACAAAATTCTTTTCTAACTTTCTTAAAATTAACCATGGACTGATGCATGAAGCTGGGAAACACAGAAGAATATTTTGATGTGCAGTTCACTGAAAATCTTCATGAAATTTTGATTCGGTAATTTAAAAATAAGCTCGAGATTATCTAGTTGTGTGAAATTTTTAGCAAATGGTAGTTGGTGTTGCATGCGCTAGTCTATCTATTTATCAATGGCATTGTTGTGTTCTTTATTAGTTTGTAAATGTAGTATGTTATGTTCCATGTGCAGGTATAACAATATTCTCTATCTGCTTAGAGTACTAGAGGATAAAGAACTAGAAGATGTTGACCATGCCTAAAAGATATATAAGTGTGTTTTTTAAGCCCTAGATTATTTTTTTCTATTGTCTTTGATGGAATGTGTATTTGCATGAAAGTGCATGTGTCAGTGTTTACATGCACACATAGGCACATACATACATGCAACTGATCGCAAGGTTAAAAAAGTACTAATTGAAGAGCAGCTAGTTACAAAAAGGAAAATGGTAGATAAATGGAAGGAGTTGGTGGTGGAGAGGAAATGTAGACTAGAACTAAATGAAGCAATGTAGATGGCCATGGAGGGACATGCTATGGTGCTAGTGTAGTATGTAGATATTGAAGAGCTGGGAGAGAGAAACCAATGCCAATTTCATGGATAGATTATACTTTATTCACTATCATTAGATACATTGATGAAGAATAAGATGTAATCAAGTTTTGTTATGTTTCTATTTTAACAATGTAACATATTGTATAAAAATATTTTATTAATTGATTTTATTTTTTGTTAATTATTAAAAATGATTTATAGTTTATGTTTTTTTTAATTTAATATAAAAATTTTAAAATATGTAATTAAATTTTATATAAAAAATTAAATATGAGAAATTAATTTTGGAATGAAATAGCTAGGGAATTTTCCCTAGCTAATTTAGCTAGGGAAAATTTCCTCGCTAATTTAGCTAGGGAATTTTCCCTCTCTAGTTTAGGTAGGGAATATATGTACTCATTAATTTTTGTGACAAGAACTTTAGATTGAAAAATGTTTCATCGTTAATCCATCGTTATATCCATTTTAGCGATGGAAAAACCTCATTTAGCTTGGGAATCTTTCATTGTTATTTAAGATTTATTTTTGTAGTGCTCTCTACCTATCAGTAAATCTATCTATCTATCTATCTATCTATTTGTCTATCTATCTATATATTCAACTTTCTATATATCTATCTATCTATTTATCATTTTATCTATCCTTCTATCTATCTATGTGACAATCTATCTGACTATCTATCTATCTATCTGTCTACTATTGGTCTATCTATTTATCTTTCATTCTATCTATCTGCCTATCTATCTGCCTATCTATCTGTCTATCTATATAATTATTATCTATTTGTTTATCTATTTATATATCTAACAGTATAATAAAATATATGTATATCTTTCTATCTATCTATTTGTCTAAGAATATGTCTATCTATCTATATATCTATATGTTTATCTAAATATCAATCTATATTTCTATCATCAATTAATCTATATATCAGATCATTCTTTATATCAATCTTTCTATATATATGTCTATCAATATGTTTATCTATCTATCTATCTATCTTACTATCAATCTATCTATTTATTTGTCTATATATCTATTTTATTTTTTTATCTATATGTCTATCTATATGTCTATCTCTCTATCTATCTATATATTATCTATCGATCGATCGATCAATCTATCTTTATAACTATATGTCTATATATTTATCTAGTTATAAGTCTATCTATCTGTCTATCTAAATGTCTATATATCTGTCTATCTAAATGTCTATATATATCTGTCTATTTATCAATATATTTATCAATCAATCAATCAGTCTATCAATATATCTATAAAATTATCTATCTATCTATATATCTATATGTCTATCTATGTATTTATCTATCTCTCATTCTATTTGTTAATCTATCTATCTATCTATTAGTCTGACTATCTATCTACCCATCTGTCTGTCGATTTGTCTAGATTTTTATCTCTTTGCTATACTATCTATCCACTAAAATGTCTATCTACCTGACTATCTGTCTGATTGAATATCTATCTATATGTCTATTAATATATCTACCTATCTATTTATATGTCTATCAATCTATTTATCAATCTATGTATTTATTTTTCTATCTATCTATGTATCAATCATTCTATCATTTTGTCTAACTATCTATCTAACTATCTATCTGAATATTATTCTATCTATCTATCTATCTGTATATCTATCTTTCTATCAATCTTTGTATCAATATTTGTATCTATCTTTCTATCTATTAGTCAATCTATCTATTTATCTTTTAATCATTGTATCTATCTATGTATTTGTCTATTGATATAGTTATCTATTTATCTATATATCTTTTTTTCTATCTATGAATCTATTTTTCTATCTATCTATCTATTTATTTATTAATCTATTTATATATCTATCTATCTATCTATTTATCTATATGTCTATCTATTTGTCTTTCTATTTATCTTTCTATCTATCTATCAGTATATCTATCTAATAATCTGTCAATCTATTTGTTTATCTATCTGTCTATCTATATGACTGTCTATATATTAATTTATATATAAATATATCTATCTATATATCTATCTTTCTATATATCAATCTAATAATCTATCTATTAATTAATATATATTAATTTATATACATTAATTTATATATATATTTATCTATCTATCAATCTATCTGTCTATGTGTCTATCTATCTATCTATCTATTTGTCTATCAATCAATCAATCTATCTTTCATTATATTTATCTATTTGACTATCAATCTGCCTATCATTTGTCTAACTATATGATTATCAAAATGTGTAGCAATTTGTATATGAATCTAACAATCAATATATTTAACAATTTATCAATCAATATGTCTATCAATTTGTCTATCAATCTATGTATCAATCTGTATATCAATTTATCTATCAATCTATGTATAAATCTATGTATCTATCTATATATCTATTGGTCTATCTATTTGTCTATCTATCTTTATATCAATATGTCTATCTATCTATCTATCTATCTATATATGAATATATCTATCTATTTATCTAACATTTTATATCTATATCTATCTATATATCTATATGTCTATCTATTTGTGCTTTATGTATCTATTTATCTATTTCTCTATCTATCTGACTATCTATCTGTCTAATAACTTATCAATCTATTTTATATTTATTTGTCTATCTATATGTCTATCTATATGTCTATCTATATGTATATCTATATGTATATCTATATGTCTATCTATATGTATATCAGTCTGTCTGTCTATCTATCTATCTGTCTATCTATGATCTATCTGTCTATCTACTATCTATTTATCTATTTATATATCTATCTTTTTGTCTTACTAACTATCTATCTATCTGTCAATCAATTGTAAATCTATTTGTGTATCCATCTACCTATCAATTTGTCTTTCAATCTATCTATCATTCTTTCAATCTATCTATTTATCAATTAATCTACCTATCTATCTATCAATTTGTCTATCCATCTATCTATCTATCAATAAATCTATCTTTTTGTTTATCTATGTGTCTATCTTTCTACCTATATGTCTATCTATCTATCGACCTATTTGTCTATCTATCTATCATATCTCTAATTGTCGATCTACCCATCTATCTATCTATCTTTCTATTGTTCTATCTTTCTTTCTAGTTATGTGTTAATCTATATGTTTTTCTATCTTTCTATCAATCTGTTTATATTTCTATCTATCTTTGCATTTATCTATTTGTCTATCAATCGATGTATCTATTAGTCTATCTAATTGTATATCTATTTTCTATTAATCTGTCTATCTTTCTATCTTCGTATCTATCTATCTATATATTACCTATCAATATATCTTTCTATCTATCTCAGCGTCTAATAATATATCTATATATCTATTTATCTATCTATCTAACTATCTATTTATCTAAAAATTAATCAATCTATTTATCTATCTATCTATCTAGCTGTCTGTCTGTCTATCTATACTTTTATTTATTTATTTTTCTATCTATATATCTATCAATCTATCTATCTATTTCTAATAAATCTGTCTATGAATCTATATATCAATATGTCTATCAATCCTTCTATCAAACTGAATATCAATCTATCTATTAATGTGTCTATTTATATGTCAATCTATCTTTCTATCTATATGTTTATCTATTATCAATCTACCTATTTATTTGTTTATTTTTTTATCTCTCTATCTATCTCTCTATCAAGATATTTATCAAACATTCCATTTGTATGTCTATGAAATTTATCTATCAAACTGACTAAAAACTATCTATCTATCTATATGTTTGTTTGTCTATCTCATTTACTTTTTGTCTATCTATCTTTCTATCTATCATTTTATCAATCTATCTAATAATTTATCTATATTTTTTACTTTCTATATATTTATCTGACTATCTGTCGATGTATCTATATATATATATATATATATCTATCTATATATTGAAATGCCTATCAATTTGTCTAACTATTTTTCTCTCATATTATCTATCATTTTTATATTAATCTATCTATCTATCTATTTTTCTATAAATCTATCTATAAATCTCTCTCATTCTATCTATCAATCTATCTAACTATATGTCTATTAATCTGTCTATCTATCTATTTATCACACAATCTATCTGTCTATCTATTTATCTAACTAACTAACTAACTATATATCTTTATGTCTATCCATTTGTCAATATATCTATCTATCTATTTGACTTTATATATATCTATCTATCTGTCTATTATCTGTCTTTAAATTATCTCTCTATTTTTTTTTCTATATGTCTACCTACATACCTATCTATTTATCTGTATGTCTGTATATCTATTTGTCTATCTATTAGTCAATCAATCTGTCCGTCTATCTATTTATCTATATATTTATCTTTTTGTCTTTCTATTTGACTATTTATATGTCTATCAATATGTCTATTAATTAATCATTAAATTTGTCTAACCATCTAGCTTTCAAGTTGTCTATCAATCTATCTAAGAATCTCTCTTTAAATCTGGTTATCAATATGTTTTTCAAACTGTCTATCGAATTATTTATCAATTTATCTATCAATATATCTATCATTTTATTTATTTAGATGTCATTCTATCTAACTATCTATCTATCTAATTATATATCTATCATCTATCTATATATACATCTATCTATTTCTCTTTCTATCTATCTACCTGTCTATCTATCAATCTAAATACCAATTTATATATCTATCTATCTATATGTCTATCTAGCTATTTGTAATCTATATTTCTATCTATCTTCTTTCTCTATATGTCATTCTATCTCTCTATCTTTCTATCTTTCAATCTGTCTATCTATCAATCTTTCTTTATATCTATCTTTCAGTCTATATATGTATCAATCTATCTATCTATCTAGTTGTATATCAATCTGTCTATCTATCTTTCTATCTATTTATCTATCTATCTGTCTACATATATATTATCTATCTTCTATTAATCTGTCTTTCTATCTATCTAATAATCTATGTATTATCAATCAATCAATCAATCAATCAAACTAGCTATCTATTTATCAATCTATCTTTCTATTAATCTATATGTCTGTCTATATGTCTATCTATTTGTCTATCTATTCCTTTTTCTATATGTTAATCAATTAATCTATATATCTATCTATAAATTTATCTATCAATATGTCTTTTAATATATCTATCAAACTTTCTATCAATCTAATTATAAATCTATTTATTAATCTGTCTTGCTATCTGTGTTTTTATCTTTATATCTATATGCCTATTTATCTATCTATCTATCTTTCAATCTATCGATATATCTATCTAATTATCTTTCTATATGTCTATTAATCTATCTATCTATCGATCTATATATCTATTTATCTTTCTTTATATCTATCAATCTTTCTTTCTATCAATATATTATTCAATCAATCCATCTATATGTCTATTAATATGTCTATCAATAAGTCTATAAAACTATCTATCTATCTAATGTCTGTTTATCTATTTCCTTGTCTATTTGTCTATCTACCTATCTATAAGTTTGATTGCCTATATTATTGTCTATTTGTCAATTTTTCTGGTTGTCTGTCTTGTACCTGACTATTTTTTTTTTGACATTTTGTCTACCTTAGTAACTATCTACCTCACTAGATATCTATCTGTCTATCTATCCTTCTATTAGTCTATCTATTTTCTTTCTATCTTCCTACCTATCTATATATATATTTGTATATCTATATGTCTTTCTATCTTTATATATAACTATCTATCATTCTATCTATCTATCTATTAATCAAAATATGTATATATTTGTGTATCTATCTTAGCAATCAGTCTATTAATTAATCTATATATCAGTTTATCTTTTTATATATCTGTCTATCTATCTATCTATCTATATATCTGTCTATCTGTCTTTATATCTATCAATATATCAATCTATCTATATGTCAATCTATCTATCTATCTATCTTACTATCTATATGTCTATCATTCTATATATCTTATTATGTATATGTTTATTTATCTATCTATATTAGTATCTTTATGTATATCTATCAATCGATATATCTATCTATTTGTCTGACTTTCTTTCTATCTATTTATTTGTCTATCTATCTTTCTATCTATTTGTCTATATATATCAATCTATTTATCAATCTTTCTATCAATCTATTAGTCTTTATCTGTGTCTATCTAACTGTTAATCTATTTGTCTCTTTATCTCTATATCTAGGTATCAATCTATCTATCTAATTTTCTATCTATCTATTTATCTATCTATCTATCAATCAATCAATCTATCTATCTATCTATATATCTATATGTCTATCAATCATTCTAAGTATCTATCTATATATTTATATGACTATCTATCTATTTATTTACGTGTTTATCTATCTATCTAAATATATATTTATCTATCTATCGGTTTGTCTACCTTTATGTCTATCATTATGTTTATTTTTCTGCAAATCTATCTGTCTATCTTTTTATCTATGTCTTTGTCTATCTATCTATCTATCTATATGTTAATCAATCTGTCTTTCTATCTATCTATTTGTCTATCTTTATATTTATCTATTTATCTATCTATCTATTTTCTATATATATATATATATATATATATATATCTCTCTCTCTCTCTATTTGTCTATCTATCTGTCTATGCATCTATCTATCTTTTATCTATTTGTCTATCTATATATCTTTGTATTTATTTATCTATTTGTCTATAAATATGTGTGTATCTATCAAAGAATCGATTTTCCTATAAATCTTTATATCTATCTATCGATCTATCTGTATATCTATCTATCTCTCATATAACTTATTAATCTATTTATCAATCTGGCTATCAATGTTTCTATAAAATTTTCCATCAATTTATCTATCAAACCGTCTATCTATCTTTATATTTTATATTGATCTTTTTTTCTATCTATCTATATATATATCTATCTTACTATCTTTCTATGTATCTATCTATTTTTCTATCAATGTGCTACCAATTTTTCTATCTATCTATATGTATGTATGTTTGTCTATCTATCTGTTTGTCTATTTGTATGTCAATATGTTTGTTTATCACTTTCCCTATTTGACGATTCATTTATTTGTCCATCTTTTTATTTTTCTATTAGTCAATCTATCTGGCTATTTGTCTATCTATCTATCTATCTATATATCTATATATCTATCTATATATCTAATTGTAAAATAATCATTTTATCTATCTGTATATATGTCCATCTATCTATCTATCTATCTATCTATTTATATGTTTATTTTCTATCTATCTATATAACTACTTTTGGTTTATCTCTCTATCTATCTGCCTATCTATCTATTTTCTTATGTATCTATCTATTTTCCTACTTATCTATCTTTCTTTATTTCTATTTGTTTGTCTTTTTATATTTATATCTGCTAGTCTATCTATCTATATATCTATCTGTCTCTCTGTCTATCTATATGTCTATCTATCTATTAATTTATCTTTCTATCTATTAGTCTATCAATATGTCTATCTATCTATCTATATGTCTATCTGTCTATCTATCTATTTATCAATCTATCAATTTATCTACATGTCTATCTATCTATTTGTTTATCGATCTGTCTATCTATTTATCTATCTATCAGTCTATTTGTCTTTCGATCTATCTATCTATCTATTAGTCTATCTATGTGTCTATCAATAAATCTATCTATTTATCTATCAATCTGTCTATGTTTCTATCTATTGATCTATTTTTAAAACTATATATCAATCTATCTATAAATCTGTCTATCTATCTATGTATCATTCTATATATCTTTTTATCTATCAATCTATCTTTCTTTTTCTAATTATTTGTCTACCTATCTATCTATATATTTGTATTTCTATATGTCTATCTATTTGTCTATAAATCTTTCTACTAAACTATCCTATCAATGATACAATCCATCTGTTTATAATTTAATTTATATTTCTATCTATTTGTATATCTATATATATGTCTATCTATCTATCTATATATGTATATATCTATCTTTATATTTATCTTTTTATCTATCTATCTATCTATTTATCTGTCTATCCATCTATCTATTTAAGTGCTTATCTATCTGTATATCTATATATCTATCTATATATCTATCTAGATATTTGCCTTTCTATCTATCTTACATTTTGTCTATTTATTTGTTTATAGATTTGTCTATCTTTGTATCTATTAATCAATCTATCTATCTATTTATAAAACTCTTTGTCTGTCTATAAATCTGTCTATCTATATTTATATCAATCTATCTATCTATATATCTATCTACGAATTTTATGTCAATATATCAATCTATCAATCTATCATTCTATATATCTATATGTTTGTCAATTTATTTTTTTATCTATATGTCTATCTATCAGTCAATCAAATAATCTATCTATCTTTCTGTCTATTTATCAATCTATATATTAATCTATCTTTTATTCTATTTATCTATCTATTTGTCTATCTATCTAGTTAATTATCTTTTTATCTATCTGTCTATCAACTATCTATGTATCTATCTATCAATAAATCAATCAATCTGTCTATCTATCATTCTATCTTTTCATCTAAAAATCTAATTATCTATTTGTCTCTCTATATGTCTATCTATCTATCTATCAATTTATATATCTATTTATATGTTATCTATCTTTTTTTCTATCTATCTATTAATCTGACTATCTATGTATCTATCAATCTATCTATCAGTTTGTATATAATTTTGTTTATCAATCTTCCTATCAATCTTCCGATCAATCTTTCTATAAATTTATCCATCAATTTGTATATTAATCTATCTAACATTCTTTGTATCAATCAATCTATCTATTTATCTATCTATCTATCTATCTATCTATTGCTAAATCTTTCTATTAATCTATCTATTTGTTGATCCATGTGTCTATCTCTCTATCTATTTTTCAATATATAATCTGTTTATCTATCTGACTATCTATCTTTTTATCTATATATCTATCTATCTATCAATCTTTCTATCTATCATTCTATTTATCTTTATATTTATCTTTTAGTCTATCTATTTATCTATCTATTTATGTATCATTCGCTCTATCTACCTATCTATCTGTATTTCTATTTTTCTATCTCTATATCTATCTATTTTTCTATCTATATGTCTATCTTTTTTTCTATCTATCTCTTTCTATATCTATTTATCTATCTTTCTATATGTCTATAAATATGTCTATCTATCTATATCTATTAATCTGTCTGACCACTATCTATCTATCTATCTATCTATTTTTCTATCTATGTATCTATCTTATAATATGTCTTCCTATTTGTCTATCAATGTATATTTATTTGTCTATCAATTTGTCTATCTTTCTATCTAACAATCAATATGTCTATCTATTAATTTTTCTGTCAATCTATCTATCTATTTATCAATTAGTCTATCAATCTATCTATCAATTTGTCTATCAATCATTTAAAAAATCTATATATTTGTCTATCTATCTATCTATATATGTCTATTTATCTATTTGTATATTTTTCTATCTATCATCTAACTATCTATCTATTTGTATATCTATCTATTTATCTATCTATCTATCTATATGTATATCTATATGTATAACTATATATCTATCTTTTTATATATCTATCTATCTATTTATCTATCTATCTATATATCTATCTGTCTGTCTTTATTTCTTTCAGTTATATTGTCTACATATCTATATGTCTATCTATCTATTTATCAAGTATTTATCTTTATATATATATATATATCTATTTATCTATCTATGTGTCTATCTCTTTATTTATCTATCCATCCAATTTTATATCATTCTATCTATCAATTTGTCTATAATTGTGTTTATCGATCTATCTATTAATCTTTATATCAATCTTTCTATCTATTTGCATATCAATCTGTCTATCAATTTTTCTATAAATCTGTCTATTTATCAATTAAACAATTTATCAGTATATCTTTATGTCTATGTATGTGTCTATATATATGTCTGTGTATGTGTGTGTGCGTGTCTATCTATCTATCTATCTATAATACTATCTATCTATCTATCTGTCTATCTATCTATCTATCTATCTGTATATCATTCTTTCTATCAAACTTTCTATCTATCTATCTATTAGACTTGCTGCTATCTATCTAATAAATATCTCTCTACATGATTATTTATCTAGCCGATTGTCTGTCTATCTGTCAGTCTATATATCTTTATCTCTATGTGCCTATGTGCTTATCTATTTGTCTATCTGTCTATCTATCTATCTGTATTTCTTATTTGTCTATCTATCAGTGTATCTATCTGTCTATCTTTTTGTCTGTCTATCTATCTATCTGCCTATCTATCTATTTATCTATCAGTCTATCTATCTGTCTATCTATCTATCTACCTATTTATCAATCTATCTATCTTTCTGTCTATCTATATGTCTTTCTATCTATCAATCTTTCTATCTATCTATTTATTTATCTATCATATTATTTGCATATATATTTATCTATCAATTTATCTATTTATCTCTTTATCTATCTATATTTCTATTTGTCTTTCTATTTGTCTTTCTATTTGTCAAACTTTCTATGTATCTTTCTTTCTTTATTACATTCATTCATTCTTTGTTTCTTTCTATCCATCTTTCTATCTATCAATTTTTCTATAAATCTATCTTTCAATTAGATTATCAATCTGTCTATTAATCAAATTATAAAACTATCTATCATTCTTTCTATCAATCTTTCTATGTATCTATCAATTAATTTATCTATCTATCTATTTATATATCTATCTTGTTGTCTATCTATAAGTCTATCTATCTCTCTATCTATATATATTTCTTTATTAATATCTAAATATGTAGCTATCTATCTATATATATTCTTTCTATCTATCTATATTCTTTCTATCTGTATTTTTATCAGTCATTCTATCTGTCTTTTTATGTCTTTCTGTCTGACTTTCTATCTGTCTCTCAATCTCTCTATCAAACTATATATCTATTTATCTGTCTATCTGCCTATTTGACTATCTGTCAATTTATCTGTCTGCTTGTCTATTTGTTTGTCTCTCTGGATGCTGTCTATCTACCCGACTATCTGTTTAATTGATTGTCTGTCTATCTAATAATATGTTTGTATATTTGTATTTCTAGCTGTCTATCATTTGTCTATCTATTACTATATCTAATTATCTATCTATCTTTTTATCTATCTATCTAACTATATATCTTTTATCCTATTTGTCTATCTATCTATGTATCTATTTTTTTATATATATGTCTATCTATTTGATTCTCTATCTATCTTTCTATCAATTTATTTATCTATATGTCTATCTATCTATCTATCTATTTTTGTATCTATCTATTTATGTATTTTTTTATCTATCTAGCTATCTATTTTTCTATCTATCTATCTATCTATCCATCTGTCTATCAATCTCTTTGTCTGTCTGTTTGTCTATCTATTTGTCTATCTATCTATCAATTTATCTATCTATTTATATATCTATCTTTCTGTCTATCTATCTTGTTATCTATCTAAATGTCTATCCATCTATCTATAAATCTGTCTATTATTTGTTTATATATCTATCTGTCTATCAATTTGTCTCTCAATATGTCATTCAAACTATTTTCAATTTGTCTACCAATTTGTATATCTATTTGTCTATCAATCTTTCTTTCAATCTATCTATGAATCTATTTATCAATCTGTCTATCTATCTATCTATCACTATAAACAAAGCCCGGGTGGCTAGGTTAATTTCCTTAGCTATTATAAGAAATTTAGTTGCTAAAATATAATAGCGATGGAGTTAATATGTATATTATCCCAAGCTAAAGTGTTCATCACAAAATATTAATGAAAAAAATATTTTCCTAGCAAATTTTTGAACAAAGAAAATTTACTAGCTAATTATATTTTTTTCCTTGTTAATTTTTATCGTAATTAATAGTAATAATTAATATTTTTGACTAAATATATATAAATAATTCCCTAGCTAAATTTTTAGGGAAAAATCCCTAGCTTTTTTTAATTCAAAACATATACTATATTAAATTGAATAAAAACAAAAAGTAAAAGCTATTCAACATTTATTCTAATACAATAGTTACATAGTTAAAACAAAAACATAACATAGGTTATATATTCATTATAAACTAAACAATCATCCTCATTATTAGTTAGTGCATTTGTGCTAGCTTCTCTTACGTGGTATCTCTATTAGAACATGGTATTCTATCTGTCACGTCAAGGCCACTAACTATGAATCCATATAGGATATCTGGTGTTGCATTGCATTCTTAATTCTTTCATCTAGTCATTCACTTCTTTTATTTCCTACATTTCCTCCTTCTAAAGAATAATCTATTGATCTTTCTCTTTCAGTTCTATCTCAATAAATATAAAACATTCATGTATTTCAATTACCTGCTGTTCCACCACCTCATCCACCACTACTGTGATAGAGGAACTAGAAGCACATTGCTAAAACAAAAAGCGACTACCTTTGAGCCGATGTCGTACACTCACCACTTCTTCTTACCTCCTATGGTCTCCAAATAGATATGATCATATTCAATTGGTTGAAGATCCATAGAACCCTCAACTAGGTGAGAATCAACTATCACACATACCTCCATTAGATCCTATGTTAAAACATAATAAAATACTATGCTAGATATAAATAAAATAAATCAAATATTTTTGATTCCACACAACTTTCCAAATTTATTAGAGTATTCTAAAATTTTATTAATATAATAGATTCTTATAGCAATCATCTGAGATTTTTTGTCAACAAATTGCCCATCTACTTTCTTCACATGCATCTTTCTGAAAATCTTATAAAAATTGGGATCTCAACCCAATTCTCCAGCCTAAAGTATGTATTTTTTAAGTCAAAAAATAAATATGTTAGAAAATTTTAGCTACAATTGTAAAACCATGCAAAGCTTTAAATTATTTGGACTATTAGGCCAACTGTTAAATATATAAATCTTTTAAAGTTATAAATTGTATCAAATCTCGATCATGCTCAATGCTCAACTTTGACCCTCCTGTGTGGCAAGACATTTCTATACCTAGTCCAGCTACCTTAATCCATTAGTTTTTGCTGGCTAACTCTAATTTTTTCTTCTATCTTCTCCCAATACTTAAGACATCTGGGATACTCATCCTCGTGTATAAAATCATGCCTATCTTTTAGAATCTTTAATTTATGGATAAAATTTGAGTATAGTTCAGCATCTTTGCTCTCCCATAATGACATTATCTATCCATCAAATTGGGGTTCCCATGTACACTGATTCTATATATAGAAAATTCACAAAAAAACTATAATAATAACAAGGACATAATTCTTTTATTCTTGACTAATAACAAACATAATAGTTGACTAATTAGATAATTAATTTTCAATGCGTTTGTTTCTTTTTTTTTATTTAAAAGATATAAAAGTTAGTCTCTTTTTTTGATTCAAAACCTTTCTTCCACGAGAATGCTTTGGAATCTACCATTTTTTTTGAAAGACTTTGTAATTATAGATGAACACATGTGAATTGGAATAAAACTATAAAAATAAACAAATAACATTGAAAACAAGTAATTTATATCTATAAATAAAAACCACTAATAGGGCCATCATAATATTTTATTAAAGTAATATTTACATATTACATATACCTCTGATCCATAATCTCTATTACTAACTTAGCACTGCCTGTAGAGAAAGCCACATCAATTGATAATGTTGATGGTGATGTAAATGGGGTAAAAACAAATGGTGTAAAATATGGTGTAGATGATGGTGATGGATCAGAAGTGAGTGCAAGAAGGATAATGGCGTGTGTCTTATCTGATAAAGGTGATGGTAAAGATGTCAATGATGGTAATGGTGATTGTGATGTTGAAGTCTAGATAAGGTGGGTATTAGATGATACAGACTATACAATAGGACAAAATACTAGATGAATCTCATCCATGTCTGTGGCCACGTCCACCTCCACCATGCCAACATTCTTTATTCATCATATACTATAGAAAATTTAAAAAATATAGAACAAATAATAGAGATATAATTAAAACATAAATTGATATTGTATGATGAACAACCATGCATTTTAAAATATCACATACCAATGGATTGCAACAAAATATAGAAAGTCTTAGAAACTAAAATATTCTAATTCAATTATAATAGTTTAATTATTGGTATCAATATCATCCTCTAATAGATCTTTTGACATTTCAATTGATTCTGATGGAAGTTCTAACTTATCTTCAGATAGAAAATGATCATCTTCAATTTCTATTAGGCCACCATTTAAGTTAGATAAGTTTTCAAGATCTTCATCTACATGCATAAGTTCAATATTAATTATGTCATCTTCTTGAAATGCTATTGCAATAGCAAAGTTTGCACTTCTTTGTTGAGATATTTGTACTTCAAAATTTGATCAAGCTCTGATTTTGCAAATGACCCATCAGTCACTCTTATCATGAGATAAACTCGGATACGTACAATAATATACTAGAGTAGCTTGAAATGCCATAATAAATGGCTCATATTAATTAAATCTACATTTATGGGTAACATCCACTAGCTTATAATCCGAATGAATCTTTGTAGCCATATTTTGTGTAAGATCAAAACACTCACATTTTAATAATACAATCCTATTATTTTTTAGTCCAAGAATTAGCAACTCAATAACTTCTACTATTTGACCATAATAATCTATCTCATCTGCACTATAACTTGAGCCTTTAATGCATACACCACTATTAATAGTTGCTTTAGAAGAACCATCCCCTATTGTGTGAAATATATATCCATTGACAAAATACCCAGGATAGGTTGTCACATATCTAAATGGGCATTTACTTAGATTCTGTAAAGTTCTATATATCACTCTCAAAGATAGATATATAGAACTTTGAAAATGTACCGAGCATGCCCACATATTTTACAACTGTTAAGGTCATTGTCATCACCTTAGTATATCATACAGTTGTTCACAGATCAATGAATGAGCTGTATGGTTAATCCCGAGCCTCTAACTAACTTCTTCATGTTGTAGTAATCCAATGGCATCAGATTATCTTATGGCAACAATTCTTGAATGAATTTAGACATATCATCAAACCATGCCTGTGAATACCTATGTCTGCCCTTTATTTCTAACATCCTCATGGCTGTAAAAAGTTGAGTATGCTTAGAATTTCTCTCATATACAAGTTTGTCTCAAGCTTGAATCATATCATAGATATACCTTGCCTCAGCATTGGGTTCCTCTTTCGGGTTGAATTCAAGACAATAAGCATCAAAAACCATGTTATAGTATGTAGTGTGATTAATATTATCGGAGACCATCTGATCAGTTTCACTTACTAACATCCATACTAAACTCGTACACCTTTGATAGACTTGCTTCTCACCATGGTATATCCAAACATAGTAATCTACCACAAAACCATTTCTATACAAATTCATCTTCACAGTCTCAATATTCAAAAACTCTTTATAACAACATTTAACTAAAGTGCAAGGATACCGGATATCTTACCACCATTCACACACTTAGGATGTCTCAGAGCAAACTCAACAAATTCATCAACTTTATCCCCCCATTCATCAAATAACATTCCTTTGATTATTAGACCCTTGTAAATCCACTCATAATCATCTTTCATGACTAGTTTAAAAAATCATTTTATTTAACAAACACAATTGTCTCTAATTATAGTTATATATATTTATATTGACATTTATTTAGATATACAAATATTTATATATAGTTATACACAAATAGTTTAAAATAATGTTGTATGTTGTTATACATATAATTATAAATATAGTTACATGTGGTTATACATATAGTTACACACACAGTTAAATGTATATTTATACATATAGTTATATATAATAAAACATATAGGTATATATAAATATATTAATACAAGTAGGTATAAATGGTTATACATAAATATAAACAACATTATATAAAATATTTCATTTTAATTATTTTAATACATAAATGTATATATAGTTACAAATATAGTTATATATAATTATATAAACATTTATTTAGTTATACAAATATTTATATGTAGTTATACACATATAGTTTTAACTAAAGTTGTATGTTGTTATACATGTATTTATAAATATAGTTACATGTGATTATACATTTAGTTGCACATATAGTTAAATGTAAATTTATACATGTATGTTTACATATTTGTTAATTTAATTTTATATATTTATACACATAGTAATGTATAGGTATAAATATACTAAAATACTTTTTATATACAAAAATATATAAAATATAAGCTGTAAATTTAATATTTAAATATAATTATGCATAAAACTTTTAAAATTATACACATAGTAAGATATAATTATTTATAGTTATATAGTATTTTACATATAATATATATAGTTATAAATAGTTATATATACTTAAACATATAGTTATATATAGATATATTCATACAAATAGTTATAAGTAGTTATACATAAATATAAACAACGTTATAAACATTTTTTTGCTTTAATTATAGTAATAGATAAATGTATATATAGTTACAAATATAATTATATATAATTATATAGACATTTATTTAGTAATAAAAATATTTATATATAGTTATACACATATAGTTTAAAATAATGTTGTATGTTGTTTTACATGTAATTATAAACATTACAAGAAAATGTTCATCTTGCTAGGGAATTTTAGCTAGGAATCAATCCGTAACTAAATTGTGAGGGATTAGCTAGGGAATAACAAGGGATTTATTATTTTACTTTGAAATAAAAATTTGCAACGGATTAGTGATGGAATATTTTTTGTCAATTCCGCTCATTAAAAGCAGGGAATTTAGTGAGCGATTTAGCAAAGGATTAGCGACGTCAAATTATCGTAAATTCTGCTCAAGAAAAGTGTAGAATTTAGCGGCGGATCAGTGACGGAAAATTTTCGTAAATTTCGCTCAAGAAAAGTAGGGAATTTAGAGTTGGATTTAGCGACGGATTAGCGACGAAAAATTTTCATAAATTCTACTCAAGAAAAGTGTGGAATTTAGCTACGGATTTAACGACATAATTTTATTACTAATAAATCTAGAATTTAGTGATGGAATTTGTGACTGATTTTTTCTAGCTAATAAAATACAAAATTTAGCAACGGATTTAGCGAATGATTTTTCCTAGTTATTAAAATCCATAATTTAGTGACAAATTTAGTGAAGGCTTTTCCCTAACTAATAAAATCCATAATTTAGTGATGGATTTAGCGACGGATTTTTGCTAGCTAATAAAATCCATAATATGGCGACAGATTTATTGATGGATTTTCCCTAGCTTATATAATTCGGAATTTAGCGATAAATTTAGCGACGGAATATCCATAGCTAATGAGATCAGTAATTTAGTGACGGATTTAGCAACTAATTTTCTCTAGCTAATAAAATCATGAATATAGCCATGGATTTTGAGATGGAATTTTCCTAGCTAATAAAATCTGGAATTTAGCTACAAATTTAGTGATTGAATTTTCCTAGTAATTTACATCCGGAACATAGCGATGGATTTTAGCAATAGAATTTTCCTAGCGAATTATACCCCGAAATATTGTGACAGATTTAGGGACAGAATTTTTCTAACTAATTACATGCTGAAAATAGTGACTGATTATAGCGACATAACTTCCTTAGCCAATACTTCCTAAATATAGTGATGGATTTTTATGACAAATCTTCCCTAGCTAATTAAATCTAGAATATATCGATGGATTTAGCGACAAAACTCCCCTAGTTAATTTAATCCAAAATATATCGAATGATTTAGTGACTCAACTTTCCCAGCTAATTAAATTCCGAACATAGTGGTGGAATTTCTCTAGCCAATATTTAATTTTATAATTTTTTTAAATTTCGTATTAGTTTTAATATTTTATTTACTTTTGTTTATTAAAATATATGTTAATAGTCTATAGATGAGCAATCCTTGAAAAATACATTCTCCTCGTAAAATCATAAAAAATGATATTATAAATAAATAATTTAAAAATATAAAAATATAAAAAAATTATATTAATAAGGGCTAAAATAACTATTATTATGATGTATTAATTTTTAAAAAAATTATACAAAAAATTTTTGTAAAATTTTTAATTAAGAAACTAAATAATTTGTATTAAAGTAACATAAAATAGTAAACTCAATAATTATAATAATTTTTTTCGATATTTAAAAAATTAAATTAACATTAAAATTTCTACTAATAAAAATGTAAATTAATTAATTGTATGATAAAATAGAAAATATTATCAAAAATATATGACTTTACAAATAAATTAGTAATATTAATATTATTATAAGTATAAAAAAAATTTTATGATTATAAGAAACTTTTAAAAAATGAATAATAAAAATTTTGAAATCTAGAAATATAATAAAAATATAAAATTTTCAATAAAGTTAAAAGAAAATAAATTAATATTTTTTAAATACATACATAGATGCTTGCTCCTACTAAAAATTATACAAATTAAATAATTAAATAATATTTTATAATTAGCTTTTAACATTTATTATTTTTATTAAAATAATAAATATAACTTTTTTTAATTATCTTCTTACTTTATGTAATTTTTGAATTTTAAAAATTATTAATGATATCAAATAATATGAAATTTTATGCCTTTAAATTATTTTATATTATCTTTGTAGAAATTAATATGAATTCTTAAAAATTTATAACTATAAAATATAAATTTTTATATATTTTATAACATTAAGAGTATTTTATAACTCTTAGGCGAGTGACTAGAAGACAAATCATCTTTTCATTTATGTCTTATTATATGAAGTTTGTTAATTTTGTACCTATTGATTTTTTTTATACGGCTAAACATATTTTTTTATTGTTTATATATTTATTATTTATTTAATATTATAATAAAAAATTATAAAGTATTTATTTTTCATTTGTACCTTGCTACATGCCCATTAATTTTGTTGAAAAAATTTTGATAGTAAATAAAATTAATAAGTATTTTAGTATTATGTATATATTATTTATTTAATGTTTTAATAATTAAAAATATAAATATTTTCTTAAATTTACATTCTGTCTCTCGATGCCAAAGCATCTCTAACACTTGAACCGAATTCTTCCGCATTCCGCCATCTATCACTAGATGATGACGCATCAAAATTTAATCGAGGTTTAAGTTTTAATTTGTTATTGATTTTTAGGTATGTTTTATATTTTTATTTTTCATCGATTATATTGGATTGCTTTATCGAAGATTAAGGATTTTGATTCTATTTTTTTTTGTTTTTAAAAATCTTTTTAATCACCATGGTATGCTTGGATTGCGTATAACAACTTATTCATATAAATACTTCATGAAATTGTGATATAATACATTGTCATTGTGTTGATTTTGCTAGTGACAATACACAAAAACAATATATAAATAGAATATATACTTAGGTATGCCGACTTGATATCTAAATAACTAGTATACATACTTGGGTATGCCTACTTGATATCTACATAACTAGTATACATTTATACATCAATATAAATAGTATACATACTTAGATATGCCAACTTGATATCTACAAAAAGAGTATACATCAATATGCATGTGTATTTTATACTTAACTAGTATACATACTTAGGTATGCCGACTTGATATCTACATGACTAGTATACATTTATATATCAATATAAATAATTTACATACTTAGGTATGCCAAAATAACTATATATAAACAGTATACAAAAATAGTATACATAAACATGTGGGTATTTTAAATAAGTGTATTTAAACATAACTATACATCAATATGCAAGTGTGATATAATTTGAATTTCTTATATAAGTGTATTTTACTATATATATATAACTAAAAAGTAGGATACATAAACAATATTATATAAATTTAACAACATATATTTAATATACATATATATACACATTTATATATAACTATATATAAATCAATTTAACAATATGTATATAAACATATTACTATATATAAATGTATTTATCTATATTAACATACATAATTATATAAAAATAGTATTCATAAACAGTATAAGGTATGCCGACTTGATATATACATTAATATACATAACTATACATAAACAATATACATAAACATAACTATATATAAATATAATGATGTATATTTAATATACATATATATAAATAGAAATATAACTATATATAATGTATTTAAGGATATGTATATCAAAATATTACTATATATAAGTGTATTTATCTACATCAATTCCTATACATAGCCATATGTCTAAATAGATATAATTACATGAAAAAATATATATAACTACATCTACAACATGTATAACTATATGCTTCAGAAACATAATATCCATTCATATCATTCATCTCATTCATACATGTTTTTTTGGATATTGTATAAATTTTTATCATTTTCCCATATATTTTAGGAACTTGAATTTAATTCTTTCAATCTTAAATATTTTTTTTATTATATTTTTATATCTTTGTATAAATCATTATGATTTAATATGTTTAGGGTTTTTTTTGTTTCACTTAATATCATTTAACTAAAATTGATTTGTAATAAAATGTTAATTTTTTAAAATTTATCTTGTAATTTTCAAAACAAATCACAATATGTTTGTGTAATAAATATTATAAAAAATTCCTAAAATATATATGTGATGTAGTTTCAATTTACAAAGAAAAACTTTAAAAATAAAATTTATTTACAAAATAAAAATTGTACTTCATAATATCCAATATATTATATTTATTATAAATAAATAATATTTGAAATGTATCTATTAATTAGAAAAAAAAACAATGTAATGTATTATATTAACAAAACATTAAAAAAATTATTTTAAAAAATAAATTCATATATTATTATGGTCATTTATATATTTTGAATAAACTAAAATTATAATTACTTGTAGAAAAATTTACTCTTGTATTTATATGGTAATCTATTTTGATTGAACATAATTAAATAAATAATTGATTTTTTATGAAACATTAAAGGCATGTATTTATATGCACTACATTATATTTGTTTGAATTTTGAAGTTTCTAAAAATTTATTAATAATTATAAATAATAGGTATAATTCTATTATAGACATTAATATTTTAATAAAAAAAGTATATAGAAAAAAAACAATATTATCTATTTATAAATTATATTTTCATTTTTAACATAATTGTAAAACCAAAATAATTTACAGATATGTCAATTTCATTTATTTATATGAGTATAATGATAGTTATTTTAATATAAATATTAAAAAACAACTATTTAAATATAATAGAAGCTCATATATTTAATTCATAATTTCATTTTATGCATTAATATGCTTCACAAACACACACACACACACGCATACACATAAACACACACACAAATATTTGTTTTAAATATAAAAAATTTATAATTTTTTATAAATTGTGTACATTATTATTAATATTTTATTTTAATTAAATATACAAAATCAAAAAATTTTAAATACATTTACACACACACAAACACACACACATATATATAATAGGTTCATGTGTAACATTAAAAATACATTATGTATATAGGTATATGTGTGTGTTTGTGCGGGTGTCCAATAATATATGCATGCATATAAGTATATACTGTATATAATATACAGTATATACACACAACTTTGAAAATGTAGATACATATGTGAATATATACAAAAGTACACAAATGTGTATGCTGATATATAATGTATATTAATGTAAATTAATGTATAAATGTGTGTGTGTAGGGTAGTGTATATTCACATATATATTTATGCATATATATGTAAATATCAACATTAATTTTGAGAAGAAAAATACTTGAGCACATAAATATTAACATGTTGCACAGATTCGTGAGAGCAGGAACTAAAAGTGACACTATTGCAATAAACAACAATTCTCCCATCTATAACACTTTGCCTCAAATTTTGATCTGTGTAATACTTGCAATGATAAAGGTTTATTCAAAACTAAATACCATCGTGTTACATTTTAATTCAATAGTATAATTTGTTCAAATAAAAAAATCTATATAATATCTTTTTCAACAACTCTTCTATCTTCTTTTTCTAGGCTTGATAAACTATTTTCAATTTTGATTATATGTACATTTCTTATCTAATATCTCTAGTTCAAACTATTTTAATAGTAAAATCCATCAAATCAATCTAGGGATGACATCTTACTTTTCTATGAGATATTTGATTATAGAATATTTAGTATATACTATGACTTTGGTCCCCACTAAATATGATATTAATTTGCCAAAAGAAAAGATTGTTGACACAAGTTATTTCTCTATATTTGTGTAATTCAATCGGGCATTTTAGTGTGTGTTGTTATCATTGTATATGATAACTATTTATAAATATTTGTATAATTATATAAAACTTTTCATAATTATATTTAACTATATTTGTAACTATGTAAACTATTTTTTTAACTATATTAATAACTATATATAACTATTTTTTAACTATATAATATTTTATAACTATATGAGTAATTCGATATAATTATATTTTTAACAAAATATATCATATGTATAATAATATATAACTATATATTATTGTATTTTACTATACGTATAACTATAAAAATATTATAGATAACTATATCTTTAACTACATACATATTTATAACTATATGTATATAATTATATATAAATATTTATATATCTATGTAATACTCTATATAATTAACTATAACTATATGTGTATCTATGTAGACATATATGTATTCATATAATTAAATCTATATATGTATTTATAACTTTGTATATATTTATGTATAACTACTTATAACTACCTGTATGAATATATTTATATATAATTATATGTTTAACTATATATAACTTTATTTTTAGTTATATATAATATAGGTATAAGAACATATAAAGGTTGATCTCTCTCTCTAGTAACCATCCCTTGAGGTCTATTTATTCTTTTTATTTCTCTCATCATATCTATTTACTGCCATACAATAAAGGGATTGAGATTTAATGGAAGAAATGGGGTTTATGTTCACAAAGTTGTTCAACAGGCTTTTAGCCAACAAAAAGATGTGGATTTTGATGCTAGGTCTTGATGCTGGAGAAAAGAAAACCATTCTGTATAATTTGAAGCTTGGTGAAATTATCACTAAATTCCTAATATTTTCTTCAATGTAGAGACTGTTAAATACAAAAACATCAATTTCATTGTGTGGGATGTTAGGGGTCAAGACAAGATTCACCCTTTCTAGAGGGATTACTTCCAAAAAACCCAAGGTCTCATATTTGTGGTGGACATCAATGATAGGGATCAAGTAGTTGAAGCCAGAGATGAGTTGCATAGGATGCTAAACGAGGAAAAGCTTCATGATGCACTATACTGGTATTTTCCAATAAGCAAGATCTTTCCAATGCGATGAATGTAGCTGAAATTACTGATAAGCTAGGACTTCACTCTCTTCTCCAATGCCATTGGCACATTTAAAGCACATTTGCTACCTCTGGAGAGTGCCCCTACGAGGGTCTTGATTGGATTTCCAATTACACTGCCAGCAAATCATAAACAATTTTAGCCGGATTAGGCAAACTTTGTTGGCATATCTGGATGTGGATCTAATTTTTACCTCTTTTACTTGAGTTTTGTTCTATTATGTGGATGACATGATATATTTCTAGGGGGATTCAAATTGTATTTATATTTATATATTGCATGCCTTAAATACAAGACCACATTATATTGTTATGATCTGTTGTAAGGCAAACATGTTTGTTTTCTGTTATGTGTCTTTTTGCCTTTGGATCCCAAAGGTATAATAACATATAGCTATAAATAATTATCTTTGACTATATGTATAACTTTAAAATATTATACAGAACTATATTTAAAAATATAATTAACAATAAATATTTAATATATATTTTTATATAATAGTATATAAAAAATGTATTTTACCATATATATACCTATAGATAACTATATGTATACATATATAAAATTATATAAAAATATATATATATCTACATGTATAAATATAAGTATAACTATATGTGTAACTATATGTATGACCACATGTAACTATATTTATAATTACATGTATAACAACATACAACATTATATTTCACTATATGTGTATAACTATATATAAATATTTCTATAACTATATATAAATATTTCTATAACTATATAACACTCTATATAATTAAATATACCTATATCTGTAACTATGTATACATATATGTAAATTTATATATTTATTTATAACTTTATATATATATGTATACCTATTTGTATGAATATATTTATATATAACTATATGTTTAAAAATATAAAAATATTAATAGCTATATATACTAATTGTATAATAACATATAACTATAAATAATTGTATCTTATTATATATATAACTATAAAAGTTTTATATATAATTATATTTAAATAAATAATTTACATCTTATATTTAATATACATTTGTATATATTAGTATATAAAAATGTATTTTACTATACCTATACATAAATAAATGTATAAATATATAAAATGATATGAATAAATATATATACCTACATGTATAAATATAAGTATAACTATATGTGTAACTATATTTGTAACTATATGTATAACCACATGTAACTATATTTATAATTACATGTATTAAATCATAAAACTTTATGTTTAATTATATGTGTATAACTATATATAAATATTTGTAAAGCTAAATAAAACTTTATATAATTAAATTATATATATATATATATATAAATAACTAAATGTTTAAAGATATATACATTTTTATAACTATATATATTATATGTATAATAACATATAACTATAAATAATTCTATCTTATTATATGTATAGCTATAAAAACTTTATACATAACTATATTTAAATATATAATTAATAACATATATTTAATATACATATTTATATATCAGTATAAAATATATATTTTAGTATTTCCATACCAATACATAACTATATGTATAAATATATGAAATTATATTAAAAAATATACATACATACATACATGTATAAATATAAGTTTAACTATACATGTAACTATATGTATACCCACATATAACTATATTTATAATTATATGTATAAAAACATACAACATAATGTTTAACTATATGTATATAACTATATATAAATATTTGTATAACTATAAAAAACTCTATATAAATAAATACAACTTTATTTTTACTTATGTATACATATATGTAAATCTATATAATTGTTTATAACTTTATATATATTTATTTATATTTACTTTTAACTACTTGTATGCATATATATAGCTGTTGTACTTCTAATTCATATGTCTCAACAATGGTGGATGAGGTGGTCGAACAACAAGCACTGGAAACAAATGAATGTATTGTAGTTATGGAGACCATAATGAAAAAGAATGATGAGCAGATATCTCATTTGAAGGAAAAAATATATGATATTAAGAACAAAAGGATGAGAAGTATACTAATTTGATGGAAGAAATGCATGAAATTAAAGAATTGAATAATGGGATGAAATAAATTAAGAATGTAATGCAATAGTAGATGTCCTATATGGAGTCACAATTAGCGGCATTGGCACAACAGATAGCATTTCGAGATCCAGATGTGAAACCTCACAGGAGAGGCTAGCATTCCCTATAGATTATGAGGATGATTTCGTCTGAGAATTATTTTTGAACTGTTATTTATTTTTGTCTGTGTAGCAAATAATTATGATATTTTTTTGCAGGTTTCAATTTTTTTATTATGGTTTTGTTCTTTGCTTTTCCGATTAACCTAATTATAAATCTTTGCAAGACACATTATGTGAGACACAAGAAAAAATTCTAATTCAAAGCATTCAGACATTACCATGGTCCTTCAAATGCATGGACCCATATTACTGATTTTAGCTTTATCAAAAGGAGGCCTATCTTATCTTATCTTTATTATTCTTAAAACATTTTATTTTTGCACACACACTCTCTCTCTAAACATAATTGTTGTACATCTTTTGGATTTTTGTTGAAGCTATATTACAATCAACTTTAATTTGTGTTTGTTCGTGTCTATAATAAGTATATATATATATATATATATATATATATATATATATATTTGTGTGTGTGTGTGTGTGTGTGAATATATTTTTGTGTCTTATAATTTTTTGGGTAGAGTTTTAGCCATTTATAGGTATGTAAAAGACTATTTTGAGTAGTGGTGGTGGTGGAATCATTGGTAGTGATGGTAGAGACCACCGCCGCCACTGCTATTGCTGCAGTGGCGGCGGTAGTGGCAGTAGCAGCAACGGCGGCAGCATCGGCACGGTGGTAGCGGCGGCAGCAACGGTAACAGTGGCAGTGACAATAGTGGTAACGGCTACAGCGGAGGCAATAGTGGCATTAGTGGCAGTGGTGATAGTGGAGGCAGTAGCTGCATCAGCAGTTGTAGTGGCAGCAGAGGCAGTAGCGGCAGCACCAGCAGTGGTTGCAGTAGTAGTAGCGGCTACAACACTGGTAGTGATGGCAGCACAAGCAGTAGTGGCAGCAGTAGAGGCAAGAGCTGTAGTGGCAGGGGCAGCAGCAGCAACATCAGGATTGGTAGTGATAGCAAGAGGAGCAGCAATGGCAACAAATGCAGTATATACATACGCATATAGTCAGTATATACGTACTTATAATACAACAGTATTTTAAGTACATATATACTGAGTATATATGTACTCAGTATATATGTACGCATAATACTATAGTTTATATGTCCATATACTACAGTAATATATGTACAAGTGAAATGTAGTATATATGTACATATTTACTACAGTAATATGTATTTATAAAAACATAGTTTTTTTATTTAATTTGATTTGATTGAGTGATTTAAATTTCTTACATATATGGTACCACATTGTTTCCCATATGAAGCTTGTATAAGTGAAAGGATTTTTACACAGACATGACACACATTGAATCGAACAGCTTTTTCACAACAGAAAGTTGGTGCCGAGGGTGTAGAGGGAGAGAAAGCAACGTCAATACATGGATAGATTATACTTTATGCACTTTCGGTAGATATATTGATTAATAAGATGTAATAAAATTTTGCTTTTTTTGTTTTAGTTATTTAAAATATTGTATTAGAATAAGATATTAAATGAATTTTTTTGTTTAATTTAAAATTTTCATTTATAGTTTTAGTTTTTATTCAATTTAATTTAATAATATTATATTATTTAATTAAATTTTTGTCGAAGCTTTACGACAATCAACTTTAATTTGTTTTTGTTCATGTCTATGATAACTTTTTTTATATATTTGTGAATATCTTTGTGTGTCTCTAAATTTTTTGGGTATAGTTTTAGCCTATTATAGGTATGTAAAAGCCTATTATCAGTAGCGGTATTAGTGGTGGTGGTGGGAGCAGTGGGAGTGGCGGCAGTGGTGGTAGAGGCGGCAGCGGGACATCGGCATCTGTGGCGGCAGCGGTGACTGTGGCAGCAGTGGCGACTGTGGCAGCAACGGTAGGAGTGGCAGTGACGGCTAGAGTAGCAACAATTGCAACAAATGTGATATATACATACGTATATAGTTAGTATATACGTCCATATAATACTGTAGTATTTTATTTATATATATACTGAGTAAAAATGTACCTAGTAATACGAATAATACTCTAGTTATAAATAGTTATATATAATTAAACATATAGTTATATATAGATATATTCATACAAGTAGTTAGAAGTAGTTATAAATAAATATAGACAACGATATAATTTTTTTTTGCTTTAATTATATTAATACATAAATGTATATATAGTTATAAATATAGTTATATATAATTATATCGACATTTATTTAGTTATACAAATATTTATATATAGTTATACACATATAGTTTAAAATAATGTTGTATGTTGTAATTATAAATATAGTTATATGTGGTTATACATTTAGATACACATAGTTTAACGTATATTTATACATGTAGGTTTATATATTTGTTAATTTTTTTTTATATATTTATACATATAGTAATGTATAGGTATAGATATAGTAAAATACTTTTTATATACTACACTATAGAAAAATATATTAAATATAAGCTGTAAATTTAATATTTAAATATAATTATGCTTCAAACTTTTAATGTTATACACATGATAGGATACAATTATTTATAGTTATATATTATTTTACATATAATATATAAAGTTATAAATAGTTATATATAAAAATAGTTATATATTTATTTATACAAGTAGTTATAAGCAGTTATGCATAAATATAAACAATGTTATAAATTTTTTTTTTTGCTTTTATTTTATATTAATAAATAAATGTATATATATTTACAAATATAGTTATATATAATTATATAAACAATTTTTTAGTTATACAAATATTTATATATAGTTATACATATATAGTTTAAAATAATGTTGTATGTTGTTATACATGTAATTATAAATATAGTTACATGTGGTTATACATTTAGTTACACATATAATTAAACATATATTTATAGATGTATGTTTATATATTTGTTAATTTAATTTTATATATTTATACATATAGTAATGTATTGGTATAGATATACTAAATTACTTTTTTATATACTTATGTTTACAAATATATATTAAATATAAGCTATAAATTTAATATTTAAATACAATTATGCATAAACTTTTAATGTTATACACAGTAAGATACAATTGTTTGTGGTTATATATTATTTTACATATAATATATATAGTTATAAATAGTTATATATAATTAAACATATAGTTATATATAGATATATTTATACAAGTAGTAATAAGTAGTTATTCATAAATATAAATAATGTTATAAAAAAAATTTTTGTTTTAATTTTTGTTTTAACAAATACATACATAGATAGATATACATATTGTTAGATAGATTGATAGGTAGTTTGATAGACAAATTGATAGATAAAAAGATAGACAGATGGATAGACAAATAGATTGGCACATAAAAGGAAAATAATTAAATTGATAAATAGTCAATTAAATTGAAAAAAAGATATACATATTATTAGATTGATTGATTGAAAATTAATAGATAGGTATATTGATAGATATATAGATAGAGCGACATTAAGATAGACAGATGATAGACATACACATAAATATATAGATCGACAAAAAGATAGATAGAAAGACATATATATATAGATAGATAGATAGACAAAGATAGACAGATAGATAGACATATATATAGATAGATAGATAGGTAGGTAGGTAAATAAACAAATACATATAAAGACAGACAGATAGATAGATAGATAGACAAATTCATAGACATCTATATAAATAGATAGATAAAAATATAGATAGCAAGATTGATAGAAAATTTAATCGACATATTAATAGGCAGATATATAGATATATTAATAGATTAATAGACAAATTGATAAAAAGTTTGATAGATAAATTAATAGACAAATTAATAGAAAGATTGATAGACATATTGATACATAGATAGATAGATAGATAGACATATTGATAGATAGAATATTAGATAGATAGATAGAAAAATAAATATACAGATAGTTAGATAGATTGATAGATAGATAGATAGATAGTAAGAAAGATAGATATAGAGTTTGATATATAGAAATATAGACATATAGATAAACAAATAGATAAATCAAATA
>JAREIK010002979.1:1765117-1770117 GCA_029783825.1 Sapria himalayana
ATAGATATATATACATAATGATATAAAGATAGATAGATAGATATATAGATTGATAGATATATAGATAGATAGATAGATACATAGAGATAAACACATAATTATAAATAGATAAATAGACACAAAGATGTAAAAATAGAAAGACAATTAGAAAAAAAGGGAGATAGATAGGTTGATTAAGAGCCATATAGAGAAATAGATAAATAGAAAGATAGGCAGATAGACTGGAAGACAAGTATATGCATAGATAGATTGAAAAATAAACAATTATACATGTATCTAGATAGATAGATAAACATATAGATAGATAGAGTTATATACAGATAGGTAGATATACATATTTAAAGATAGACAGATAGATAGATAGTTATATAGAGTGATAGAGAGATAAATAGATAGTCAAATTAATAGATTATTAGATAAACAGATAGAAAGATAGATAGATAGATAGACATTTAGACAGATAGATAGATAAACAGATAGATAGGTATATATTTCGATAGAAAGATAGATAGACTAATAGATATATAGATAAATATAAATATAGATAGAGATACAGATAAAAAGACAAAGATATAAATAGATAAATAGACAAATATATAAATATATAAATAAATAGATATAGAGATAGAGATAGATCAAAAGATATAAAGATAGAAAGGTTGAGAGATAGATAGGTAAATAGATAAACTAATAGACTGATATATAGATAAATAGATGGTTAGTTAGTTAGATAGAATAATATGTAGTTAGCTAGGTAGGTAGGTAGATCAATAGACATAAAGCTAAATAGATAGATAGACAAATATACAAATATACTGGTAGATAGATAGACATATAGATAGAAATAAATATAGATATATATAGATAGAGATAGAGATAAAAAAGAAATAGCTAGATAGATTGATAGATAGTCTAGTAGATAGATAGAGTGATCGATAGATAGACAGATACACAGGTAGACCTATGACAAAAATAGATAGACATATAGATAGATAGGAAGACATATAGATATACCGATAGACAAATAGATAGGCATATAGAAAATATACAAATAGATAGATAGATAGATAGAAAGATAGAAAGATAGAAAGATTGATAGATAGATTGATAGAGAGATAAATAGACACATAAATAGCCATATATATAGTTAGATAAATATACAAATAGATAGATAGATTATTATAAAGATAGATAGACAGAGAGATATAGAGATAGATATACATATTCATAGATAGAAAGTTTGATAGAGAGAAAGATATATACAAATAGATAGACAAATAGATTGATTGAGAGATAGATATATATATACATAGACAAATTGATACACATATATATAAATAGATAGTAAGATTGACAGATTGATAGATATATAGAGAGATCAATAGATATATAGATTGAAATATAGATAGACAGAAAGATCGATAGATAGATAGATAGATTTATAGATAGATAGACAGACAAATAGATAGATAGATTTATAGATAAATAGATAGATAAATAAACAGATAGTTAGATAGATAGATAGACAGACATATAAAAAGATATATAAATAATTATATAAATAGATAGACAAATAGATTGATAAATAGATACATAATTTGATAATCAAATTGATATATAAATTTATAGACAGATTGATAAAAATATAAATAGACAAATTGATAGAAAAATAGATTAATAGATATATAAATAGTTAGATAGAGAGATAGATATACAAATAAATAGATTAATAGATAGATAGATAGATATAAAGACATATAGATATATATATATATATATATATATAGATAAAAAGAATATATAGATAGAAAGATAGATTTAATAATAGATAGTTACACAAATAGACAGATAGAATAATAGATATATAAACAGATAATTAGATAGAGAGATAGACAAATAGATACAAAGATATATATATTATTAAACAAATATATAGATAGATATATAGATAGACTAACAGATTGATAGACTAAAATATAGAAAGAAAGAAATATAAAAATACATAAAGACTGAAAGATAGAAAAATAGAAAGAAATATAAACATATAAACAAAAAGATAGACATTTAGAGATATGCAGAAATGCAAATATATAAACATACTTACATAGATACATATAGATAAACAGAAAAATAGATATTCATAGATGTAGACTAACAAATAGATAGATAAACACTGATAGAAAGATAGACAGATAAAGAGATAGATATATAGATAGACTTATAGATACATAGATTGACAGTCATGTAAATATATAGTCAGGCATAAAGATAGAGAGAATAATAGAAAGATAGACATACAAATAAATAAAGAGACAGATAAACAGACAAATAGATACATAGACACATAGAAAAATAGATAGAAAGATAGATACTATGATAGATAGATAGATAGAAGTTGTAGGTAATTTGATAGATAGATTTATAGATTGATTGATAGATAGTTTCATTGACAGTTTGATAGACATTTAGATAGATAGATTTATAGACTTATTGATATACAGATTGATAAATAGACATATTGATAAATAGATAGAGATAGATATAGATAAATAGATAACTAGATAGATAGAAAGATAGATACATAGAAAGAAAGAAAGATAAATAGATAGACTTTTAGAAAGGCAAATAGAGAGAGAGATAGAAAGACAAATAGATAGACAGATAGATAGTATGATATATAGATTGTTAGATTGATTGATTGATATATAGTTAGATAGATAGTTAGAAGATATATAGATAGATAGACTAATAGATATATAGATAGATAGATAAATAGTTATATAAACATATAGATAGACATATAGAAAGATAGACAGACAGATAGACAGATAGATAGATATATTGGTTGAAAGATAGATAGACAGAAATATAGATATATATATATATATATATATATATATATATATATATAGACAAATAGATAGATAATTAGATAGATAGATAGATAGATAAATAGACAGACAAATAGACAGAAAGATAGATAGATAGATAGATAGATAGATATACAGATAGATAGATAGCAAGATAGATATACATATAGATAGACAGATAGATAGACAGATATATTGACAGACAGATAGATAAAAAAAAGATAGATAGTTAGATAGACACATAAATAAACAATTAGATATGCCGATAGATAGGCAGATAGATATATAGATAGATAGACAGATATATAGAAAAAAAGAATGACAAATAAATAGATAGATAATAATAAAGATATATAGATAGATAGATAGACTGATAGATAGACTAATAGATATATAGAATGATAGATAGATTTATTTATTAATACGTAGAAAGATCGAAAGATATATAGATAGATTGATAGATTGATAGATTGATAGACAAAAAGATAGACAGATAAATAGGAATATATATAGATAGTTAGATAGTAACTTAGATAGACATTTAGATAGACAGATATATAGAAAGATAGATTGACAAAATTATAGACAAACAAACATACAAAGATATTAACTAACATACAAATAAATTGACATACAATCAGTTAGATAGACAGATAAATAGACTTACACTAATAGAAAGATAGATAGATTGATAGATAGATAGATGGATAGATAGATAGATAAATGGACAGATAAAAAATAGAAAAACATAAAGATAGATATATAATATGATAGTTATATAGATGGATAGATTGATTAATACATAGATAGATTTTTAGATAGATAGAGAGATAGATAGATAGATAGAAAGATAGATGGATATCCTGATAGAAAGATAGATAGATAGACAGATATATAGATAGATAGATAGATAGTTATATAGATATATAAAAAAATAGTTATATAGATAAATAGATAGATAGATACATATATATATATATATAGACAGATAGATATATAGATAACTAGATATAATAATATATTGATAAATAGATAGATATAATAATATATTGATAAATAGATAGATATAATAATATATAGATAGATAGACAAAAAGATTGATAGAAAGATAGATAGAAAGATAACTAGAAAGGTAGACATATAGAATGATAGATAGATTAATTCACCGATATATAGATAGATAGACATATTAATAGATAGATAGATAGATTGATTGAGAGGTAGAAAGATAGAGTGATAGAAAGATATAGAGGTAGAGAGAAAGAGAAGTAGAGAGAGAGATTTAGAGAGATATAGAGATCTAAAGAGAGAGATAGAGAGAGATAAAATAAATTCAAATAGATCGACAGATAGATACACATATACATAGACAAATAGATACACATAAAGATAGAAAGAAAAATAGATAGATAGATTCACATGTAGATAGAAAGATTATTAGATGGATATATTGACAAATAGATTAATAGAAAGATATACATATAGATAGATTTAGAGATAGATAGAGATATATTCAAATAGATAGACAAAAAGATAGACACATATATATAGATAGATAGACATATAGAAAGTTAGACAAATAGGTAGACAAACAAATAGATATATAGAAAGACAAATAGATAGATATACATATAGAGAGATAGGTAGATAGAGAGACATATAGGCTAACAGACAGATAGTGAAAGATAGATAGAGTGACAAATATATAGATAGTGTGACAGTTATATAGATAGATTGAAAGATTAACAGATAGACAGATAAACCATCAAATAGATAGTTAGGCAGACAGACAAACAAATAGATAACTAGATATGCAGATAGATCGATAGACAAATAGACAGAAAAACAAAAAGATAATTAGGAAGATAGATAGATAGATAGATAGAAAGTATGATAGATAGATTAATAGATAGATTGATAGACAGTCAGACATATAGATAGATTGATACAAGATAGTTTGATAGATAAATTGATAAATAAATTGATAGACACATTGATAAGCATATTGATAGTTAGATTGAGAGATAGATATATAGAAATAAATATCGATAGAGAGATAGATAGATGGCTTGATATACATTTTGATAGGATGATTGATATATTGATTGATAGACAATTTGATATATAGAT
>JAREIK010002979.1:1772617-1793467 GCA_029783825.1 Sapria himalayana
TAGACAAATAGACAAGTAGACTCATAGACATATAGAAAGATAGATACTTAGACACATAGACATATAGCTAGTTACTTTGGTAGTTAGTAAGGTAGGTAGGTATTTATGTTGGTAGTTAGGTAGGAAGAGATTAGAGAAGTAAAAAGAGTGGGAGATAGAAAGATAAAGAGACAAAGAGGTAGAGACATAGATATGTAGAGAGCTAATGAGATGGAGAGATAAAAAGGTAGAGAGATATGGAGATAGAGATATAGAGATATATAGAGTTAGAAAGATAGAGAGAAATAAAGATATAGAGATAGAGAGAGATAGAAAGAAAGATATATAGATATATAGATAGATAGATAAATTGATAGATAGTAGATTGACATATAGATAGATTGATAATAAAACAAATAGACAAGTAAACATATAGAAAGATAAATAGCTATATTTATAGACAGATAGATAGCTAGATAGAAAGACAAACAGAAAGACATATAGACTAGTAGACTGATTGATTGAAGATTAACAGATAAATAGACAACTAATAGATAGATAGATAGATAGATATACAATTTAATAGATAGATTGATAGACAAATTGATAGAGAGATATATCGATTGATAGTCAAATTGATAGACATATATATAGACACATAAATTAAAAAATAAATAGAGATATAGATAGACAGACAATTATATATATATATAGATAGATAGATGTTAAATATATAGATAGATATATATATAGATAAATAGATAGATATACAGATAGATAGATAGATAGATAAATAAATAGATAGATAGACAGATAGATAGATAGATAAATGGATAGATTGATAGACAAATAGATAGACAGATAGAAACACACAAAGGTATATAAATAGTTAGTATAGATAGATAGATAGAAAGATATATAGATAGTCATATAGATAGATAGATAGATATACAGATAGACAGATTGACAGACATACATATATATAGACAGACATACAGATAGACATGGACATATAGACAAACATAGAGTTAGATTAAGAGACGAACTGATTGATAGATAAACACTTAGATAGATAGACAGATAGATTGACATATAAATAGATATATCAATTGATAGATAGTTAGTTAGTTAGATAGATAGATAGATATAAAGATCCTTTAGATAAAGATATAAGTAGACAAATAAAAAGATTCATAGACAAATAAAAATAAAGAAAGATAGATAGATAGATAAACAGATAGATAGACATATAGATAGGCAGATAGATAGATAGATAGACAGACAGATAGATAGATAGACATATAGATAGATAGATAGATACTCAGACATACATATAGATAGATAGATAGGTAGATAGATAGATAAATATATAGAAAATTAGATATATTAATATACAGACAGATAGATAGATAGATAAATAAATAAATAAATAAATATATATATATATATATATGTAGATATATTGCAAATATATAAATAGATAGATAGGCAAATAGCTAAATAGATAGATAGAAAGATAAATAGATAGACAGATTGATTGATAGTTATATATATAATGAAATATAAATATAGAAGATAAATAGACAAATAGAAAGATTGATAGATTGATAGACATATTAATAAATAGATTGATAGATAGATATATTGACATATTGATTGGCAGGTTTATAAATAAAGTAATAGAAAAATTAATAGTTAGATTGACATATAGATAGATTGGCAGATTTACAAATAGATAATTAGAAAGATAGATATAAAATAGATAGAGAGATAGATAGACAAACAAATAAATACATAGATATGCACATTTTTAGATTATTAGATAGATAGATAGAGAAAAATATAGACAGACAGATAAAAAGATAGATAGATAGATAGATAGACAAATAGATAGACATAAAGATAGACAAATAGATTGAAAGATTGATAAATATATAGATAGATAGATAGACAGATAAATAGATAGATTGATAGATATATAGTTAGACAAATAAATTAATAGATTTATATATAGACTTATAGTGAGATACATAGATATATACATCGATAGATATATTAATATAAAGATAGATAAATATATAGATAGATAGACAGACATATATATATATATATAGGTATATAGATATATAGATAGACAGATAAACATATAGACAGATTAATTGACAATATTTAATAAATAGATAGACAGATAAATCGACATATAGATAAACAAACAAACAAATAGATAGATAGATAGTAAAAAATATAGTAGGACAGATTGATAGAGAGACTAACAGACCAACCAACAGATAGATATTCATGTCTATAAATAATTTGATAGACAGATTGATAGATAAATTGAAAGATAGATTGAAAGATAGATAGTTAGATAGATAGTTAGATAGATAGATAGACAGATAGATAGTAAGATAGATAAACAAATAGATAGACAGAAAGTTAGATAGATATATAAATAAATATATAGATAGTTAGGCAAATTGATTTAAAGATTGATAGACAAATTTATAGATAGATTGACACATAGATTGATTGAAACATTGATAAAAAATTGATAAATAGATTGATAGACATTTTGATAGACATATTGATAGGCAGATTGATGGATATATAAATAGATAGATAGACAAATAGATTAACATATAGATAGACAAATATATTGATAGATAGAGAGACATATAGATAGATAAATAGAAATGTAAATAGACAGATAGTTAGATATATAGATAGATATAAAGACAGTCATATAAATAGATATTTAGATAGAAAGATAGATAGATAAACAGATAGACATATACATAGATAAATAGATATATTGATAGATGAATAAATAAATAGATTGACAGATATATATATATATATATATTTATTTATTTATTTATTTATTTATAGGTAGATAGATAGACAAATTTATAGATAGATTGATAGAAAGATAGACAGACAAATAGATAGACATATACATAGATAGATATATTGATAGAAAGAGAAATAGATATATATATATATATATATATATAGATATATAGATAGATAGACAGCTATATAGTTATATAGAATTATAGATTTATAGATCGAGAGATAGGTATATAGAGAAATAAATAGACAGATTATTAGGTATATAGATAAAAAGTTATATTGAGAGATATATAAACAAACAAACAGATAGATAGATAGATAGATAGATAGAACGATTGTAGAACACATATTTAGATATTTTGATAAATAGATCGATTGATAGAAAGAAAGATTGATAAATAGATAGACAATTTGATAGACAGATTGATAGTCAAATTTATAGATAGATTTATAGATAAATAGATATATAGATTTATAGATAGATAGATAAAATATCTATACACAAATAGATAGACTAATAGATAGAAAACTATATAGACATATATATATATACATTTAGATATACAAATTGATAGACAGATATATAGACAAATATATTGATAGATATATACATAGACATATAGACAAGTAGATAGATAGAAAATAGAAATATAAATTGATACATAGATAAATAGATAAATAGATAAATAGATAGACTGATAAATAGATATATAGATAGACATATAGATAGATAGATAGATATACATAAATATAGATATATAGATAGGTAGTTAGATAGGTAGAAAGTTAAATAAACAAATAGATAGACAGATTCATTGATAGATAGATAGACATATGGATAGAAAGATGGATAGATAGATAGATAGATAAATATAAAAATAGATTATCATATAGATAGACATATTGATAGACACATAGATATACTAATAGACAGATAGATAGTAAAATATACAAATATATAGATAGATAGATTGATTGATTGAATGATTGATAAACAAATAAATAGATAGATAGATATATAGATAAATAGATAGATAAATAGATTGGTAAATACATCGATAGATAGATAGATAGATAGATAGATAGATAGTAGGACAGAGAGATAGAGAGACAGATAGATAGATAGACAAATAGATAGATATATACACAAATAGATAGACAATTTGATCGACAGATTGATAGACCAATTGATATATGCTTTGATATACATATTGATATACATATTTATAGACAAATTGTTAGACAATTAGACATATAGATTGATAGATAGTTATATACATAGATATATAGACAGACAAATAGATAGATAGATAGATAGACAAATAGATAAACACTTAGATCAATAAATATATAGATAGATTGATAAAAAAAATTGACAGATAGTCAGATAGATAGATAACTAAATAGATAAATAGATAGGTAGATAGATAGGTATGTAGATACTTAGTTTGATAGACAGATAAATAGACAGATGGTAATGTATATCATTTTTTTGATTATCTGTTTTGTATTACCAAAATATTTAGGTTTTAATATTTTCATGTAAGTGTATGAAACAAAATATTAAGTTGAAGAGAAAGCAGCAATAGCATAATAATGGAGGTCCCATTTTCTAGTGGATGTAGCTAGTCATGTTGAACTACTAGTGAACCACGTTATTTCATGTGTTTCTCTTGTGGTTTTGTTTCATTATTTTATTCATCCATGGTTAGATTGTGGTTGTGGATTGTATTTATATCTTTTTCTGTTGTTTCTCTATTGTTCTCTTATTCTAAATCATAATCATAGAAACATAATTGCCCAACAGATTGATAGACATATAGATAAATAATTAGATCGATAGATAGATAGACTTATAGATAGAGAAATAGATAAATAGATAGATAGACACATAAATATATAGATAGATAGATAGATACTTAGATAGATAAATTGATAGACATATAGATTAACAGATAGCACCACAAGAAAAAAACCAATTAACTAGGAAAAATTACCTAACTAAATGAGATTTTTCCATCGCTAAAGTGGATATAATGATAAATTAACGATGAAACTTTTCCCAAGCTAAAGTGTTCATCACTAAAAATTAATGAAGGAAACAATCCCTAGCTAAAAATTAATGAAGGAAACAATCCCTTGCTAAAATATTCTAGCAATGAAAAGTTACCTAACTAAATTAATAATTTCCCTCTCTAATTTTAACCTTAATTTGAAGCTTCCGAAAATTCCCTAGCTAAATTATCAAGGGTAAATCCCTATCTAAACTAGCCAGGAAAAATTTTGTGGCTAAATTAGGAAAAAAAAATATAGCAATTTTCATTCCAAAACTATTTTCACTATTTTATTTTTATTTCAAAAAATTTAATTTAATTATTTTTTGCTTTTATATTAATTTGAATAAAAACAAAAACTATAAATGCTAATTTATAATTAACATAAATTAAAATCAGTTTATAAATTATTATGATACAATATTTTACATTGATAAAGCAAAAACATAACAAAATTTTATAATTTCTTATTCAATAATGCATCTAATGATAATGTATAATATATAATCTCTTTGTGAAATTGACTTTGCTTTCTTTCTCCCAGCTCCTCCGGTCACTATCTTTCTGCTGTGACAAAGATGTATCAGTCGCTACATATCATGTCTAGTGAAAAATCCATACACTTCTACAATCTTCATATGGGGAACATTATGGTACCATATCTGTACAAAATTTAAACCAATCAATCAAATCAAAATAAATAAATAAATAAAGTTTGGTTTAGATAAATATATAATATTGTAGTATATTTGTACATATATACTATAGTGTATATATACATATATACTAGCATTTCACAAGTTAGATATATTACTATAGTATATGTACATATATACTACAGTATTATAAGTAAATTGAAAATGAGTATATATGTACATATATACTACTATATTATATGTACATATATACTTAATATATATTTTCATATATACTCAGTACTTATATACTCAGTATTTTATGTACATATATACTAAGTACATAGATACTCAGTATATATGTACATATAATACTACTAAATTATCTGTGCTTATATATCGAGTATATTTGTACATATACTATAGTATATATGAAGTATACTGAGTATATATGTACATATATACTGCAATATTAATTGTACATATACACTCAATATATATGTACAAATATAATCAGCATATACATACATATATACTCAGTATATACCTACATATATACTTAGTATATACATACATATATATTCAGTATAAACGTACATATATACTGTAGTAAATATGTACTTATATACTATAGTATTATATGTACATATATATAATCACATAGTCTCAAATGACACAACACTACAACAAATTAGTATTATCTCATTTTTTACTTCACAAAGATGACACAAAACATCACAACCAACATAAATAAGTAATGCGAAGATTATTTAAATTTAGAAAAATATCTTTGAAAACTATTAGAGGAAAACCTAGAAGACAAGCCACGAGCTAGGCTTGGCGTATCAAAGTTCGCATCTTGCCTCCTTGCAACCAGAACTTTCTCCTGTTCCCAAGGCCTATAAGGGTGTTGCTCTGCCCCACCATGACCAAGCTGCCATGCTAACAAAAGAACTGGCAGATGAAATAGAGTATCATAATTAGTAGTAGTAACAAAATGGAGTACTACACCATGCTCATGTGCAACACAGGATGATGAAAATATGTTTTGCAAAATAATTTTGAATAACAGCAATCTACGCAACCCTTGTTTTACATAGTTAAATCAAAAACATAACAAAATTTTACTACAAATTTTTCATTAAAGTATCTATTGACAGTGCATAAAGTATAATCTATTTGTGAAATTGACATTGCTTTCTTTCCCTCAGCTCCTCTGATCACCATCTTTCTCCCGCGATAAAGATGTCCTAGTCTTAAGGCATCATGTCTAGTAAAAAACCTCTTCACTTCTACAAGCTTTGTATGGGGAACATTGTGGTACCATTTCTGTTTGAAAATTAAACCAGTCAATCAAATCAAAATTAATAAATAAAAAAAGTTCTGTTTTGATAAATACATAATACTATAGTATATATATACATATAAACTATAGTGTATATGTACATATATACTAGCATTTCACTAGTTACATATATTACTGTAGCATATATACATATTAACTATGGTATACATGTAGATATACTGAGTATAAATGTACATATATACTAAAGTATATATGTACGTATATACTATAGTATATATCTACGTATATACTATAGAATATATGTTCATATATATTGTAGTATATAAGTACTTAAATATTATAGTATATACGTACGTATATACTATAGTATATATGTACGTATATTCTATAGTATATACGAACATATATACTCAGTATGTATGTATAAAAGATATACTAGCATTTCTCTTATATGCACATATAAAATAAACCTCTCATTGAATCGAGAAACTATTTTAGAATGCGACTCTATTCTAAATCTCTTATTAACATCCTAACATGACAGGAACAACAGAGACATTCTAATTCAATGTTCAAAGAATGCATATCATTTTTTTGTGTAAGCAAATAATGAGCAATGAAATGTAACTTACCATGACCAAGGTACACAAACTCACAAGTGATGACAGAGTTTAAAGAAGTAAAACAACTAGACCACCACCTTCTAGAATTTCAATCATTCTTGAAAGAATATTTGAAGTTAAGTCTTTAGAATCATACACAATTGCAAGGACAAAAAAGGAGTTATTAGCAATGATGAGAATCATAAACATAGTATCCAGAAAGAAAAGAAAAGTAGAACCTGCAAAATACACATGCCCTAAGTACTTCCTAAAATTCTTTCAGAATCCTTGTACAAGCAATAGGAAACAACTCCGCTTTCAAGAATCAAAGAGAAGAGATCAGCTTTTTCTGGCACAATCAGTCCCTTCAGCATTAGCTTTTTAATCTGCTTAGCCAGTTTTCTCTTGTGGCATCATCATGCAAGTATCAAATTCGAACAGAATTAAAAAATTAGTCTAATTTTGTAGTGATCATGGCATCAAATTCAGTATGTACATATATACTACGTATACATGTACATATAATACTACCATGTATACATACTTATATATTATAGTATATATGTAAATATAATAATGTAGTCTATATGTAATATATACTACACTATTTTATGTGCAAATATACTTAGTATATCTACATATATACTCAGTATATATGATACTATGTACATATGTACATATATACTATAGTATATATGATACTAAGTATATATGTACATATGTACTGTAATATATATGATACTAAGAATATGTGTACATATATACTATAGTACATACATACATATATACACACATAAATATAATCCCATTGCCTCAGATGATATGAAACTGCAACAAATTAGCATTATCCCATTTATAATTCATATTGTTGGCATAAACTTCAATAACTTATATCTCTAGTTTATCCAACCATCTCATATGTATTTCATTGCATGAGAAGTATTGGACACAACACATTCATGAGGATTGAATGAATTATTAGCATTAACCATAAAGTTGTTAAGATCACGTCATAGTAAGAAAGGCTTCATGTCATGGTCACTCATGCTAGGTATCAGTTTCAGATCAAGATGCCCCTATAAAAATGGCTTGTAATAGCCACAATTGATAGTTCCTCATGTTAAGCCCATCGTCATCCATGAAACTATGTACATGCCAGAGAAGCAGAACAAGCAAAATGAACACATTTAATTGAATTTCATTAGCAATCATAATGGCTATTACCATTTCAACAATTTAATTCCATCGATCACCAATAATAAGTAGTCACATATTTGAACAGTGACAACACAGATCTGCATGAAATAAGAGTGTCAAGAACTAGCCTGGGTCTACGTTAGACCACAATTTTTTCGTTCATCTCAAAACTTCAGAAGCTAGCATGTTGTTCCCATCATCAAGAGGACCAGCCGATCCTTTTACATACCTATAATAGGCTAAAGCTCTACCCACAATATTCTGGTACACACACACATTTTCACAAATATATAAAAATGGCATTATACATATGAACAAATATAAATCTATGTTGATAGTCATGCAACTTCAACAAATATCAAAACGCTGGCAAGCAATGATGTTTAGAGTAAAAAAAATAATTATTTCAGAAATAATGAAGATAGTAATAGCTCAGCCTTCTTTTTATACAGTAGAGATCGATAAAGATGAAACTCATCCATAGGAAGGATCATGATAATGTCTGACGACTTTGAATCAGAATTTATTCATGCATCTCACATCAAATATCCTGCAAAGATTCATAGTTAGCTTATTTGGCAAAGCAAAAAACAAAACTAGAATAAAGAAAAATTGATACCACCAAAAAAGTCTCTTCATGTTTAGCTATAGATTGATAAAATTAAAAATAGTTCAGAAATAATTCTGCTATAGATTCATCCTCATAATTAGTTGGTGCATTTTTGATAGCCTTTCCTATGTGGTTTCACAGATGGTTCTCAGAATTCTATGTGTCGCGTCAAGGCCGCTACCTGTGACTTCATATAGGAGATCAGCTGTTGCATTACAATCATAATTTCTATTATCTCATCATTCATTTCTTTCATCTCTCCATTCATTTCTTTCATTTTTTGCATTTATTCCTTCAAATGAGTAATCTGCTCATCCTTCTCTTCTTTTATTTCCTATATTTCTTCCTTCAAATGAGAAATCTGCTCATCATTCTCTTTAATTTTGGTCTCCATAACTTCAAAATGTTCATTTGTGTCTATTACTTGTTGTTCGACCAACTCACCCACCATTGCTATGACAGATGAATTAGAAGCACGACTACTACAATAAAATATCACTCGCATTGAGCCGTTGCCATACACTTTCTACTTCTTATGACCTTCTATCATCTCCAAATAGATAGGATCATAATCAATTGGTTGAAGATCCATAGAACCCTCAACTTGTTGAGAAGCAGCTCTCACATGTTCCTCCCTGAGTTCCTGTGAAAAAATAGAAAAAATACTTTTCTAGATATACATAAAATAAATTTAATATTTTGGATTCCAAACTACTTATAAAATTTACTATAGTTTTATAAAATTTTATTAATATAATAGATTCTTAAAGCAATAATTTGAGACTTGTTGTCAATAAACTAACCATCTGCTTCTGAATCACAATCATGGGAGCGGGATTGACCAACAATGTGTAACTAACTCACCAGAACTAAATAATAATCATGAGTTCATTTAAGTAAATCTTGCTAATAAATTACATGACAATATAAAATTGATTGGATTTGGATGTGATATATAGATTATCACTGACTGATAATTATAGTTTATGTAACTCAACACAAATATAATTTTGATTACTAGTATATTGTATGATTGAAAAATACAATATATGAAAAACTATAGATATATCTTTACGTGAATTACATACTTTTAAAAAAGGGTAGAAAAGTTAAGTTGATTTGAAGTAGTTGAGCACATGTCAAGAACTTGATAATGAATAAAAAATTTGGTTGATCCTATATAATTTGATCATGATTAGGAGTTTTACTTGATGAGCATACTATATAATTGATCCTATATAATTGAATCCTATATAATTGAATCCTATATAATTTTGATCCTATATAATTTGATCAAAACCAATTTAACATAAAGTACCCGCCTGACAACAACCTGCTCATCTTCTCAAAAGTGGCATGCCACCACCATGAAATTCCAAGGCCACTTGGCTTCTGCCAGGTGTCGTGGAACATGCACGTCTTCCACTCGACTTACTTTCTTCCCCAAAAAATTATAACTCATGAATAAAAGTTCGAATGAAACTCTCAAACTTTTCAAGAATTGCTTGATTACATCTCTCTATACTACTTACTGATATCCCTGTACCTCAATGGTTCATACCAGGTAAATCGCTTCTCATAGGTACTCAAAAATATGATTGCTTGGGATCAACTTTCCGCTAACAATGTAATAAAGTGGATACATCACAAATTCAAAATTTGATGAGAAGATATTACATGGTGCTTACCGGAATGAATATATGCTATCATTCTTGTCATATATTGCATTCCAATGGTGGGTGGTTGTGAAGTTGAAGAAGGTATTAAGATATGGAAGATGAAGCTGTGCATAAAACTTCTAGAAGAAGATCGAGGAAGCACGACTGGCATGATATCATTGATAGTTCTCTCTTGTAATCAATTATCTCATATTTCTAAAATGCTTGCTGATGATGATTATATTAGGGTAGAAAGTGTACCTTAAATCGATAAGAAACTCTCTGCTGAAGGAAATCGCTTCCACTATTTGGTTTCATTTTGATTTATCCATGTCAAGAGAGAGAGAGAGATGGATGGCATTAGTTAGAGACTTAGAGTTGTCTTTGGACAATAAGATATAGTTTTTTATAAGTATTAAAATTCTATAAATGTTTTAATTTTTAATTATCAAAACAATAAATACTTTTTATATACATATAGATTATAACAATTTATCTATATGTATCAAACTTTAAAAGCTATATATAAATGTTTATAACAATTTATAGATAGATATATAAATGTTAATGTCAATCTATCTATCAAACTTTATAACAATTTATTTATCAAACTATAATCAATCAATCTATCTATCTATCAATTGATCTATCCATCTATATGTATATAAATCTATCTATGTTAATGTCAATCTATCTATTTATTTATCTATCTATCTATTGTCTATCTGTTTATCTCTCTATCTATCTATCTTACAATCTATCAGTATATATAATGTCTATCTTTTAACCATCTTTCTATTTATTTATCTAGCAATCTATATATCTATCAATCAATTAATCAATATATATATATATATATATCAATCAAACTATCTATTTTTTATATATCATCTATCTATCTATCTTTATGTATATCTATCTATCTAATAATCTATCTATATATCTATTAATCTATCTATCTCTCTATCAATATATCTGTCTGTCTATCTATATATATATATATATATATATATATATATATATATATATATATATATATATATATATATATATATATATATTTCTTTCTTTCTTTCTATTTGTCTATCTATATATTTATCTATATGTTAGTCTATTTATCTATCAATCAATTAATCAATCAATCAATATATATATATATACATATATATCTTTTTTTCTATCTGTCTATCTATCAATTTATTTATCTATGAATTTGTTTATCTATTAATCAATCAATCTATCTATATATATATATCTTTCTATCTATAATCTATCTATCTATATTTATGTATATCTATCTATATAATAATCTTTCTATATATCTATTTATCTATCTATCTATCAACCTATTTGTTTGTCTGTATATCTGTCTATCTATCTTTCTATATATATATATATATTCTTTTCTATCTGTGTATCTATCTATCTATCTATGTATATGTCTATCTATCTATTTATCTATTTGTCAATTTATCTATCTACCATTCTATCTATCTTTCTATCTTTCTATCTATGTATCTATGTGTCTATGTATCTATTTATATGTTTATCTATCTATCTATTTATCGTTCTATCTATCTTTCTATCTATTTATGTATCTTTCTATCAATCAATCTAGCTATCAATCTATTTAGCTATCTATCTATCTATCTATCTATCTGTCTATCTACATGTATATCTATCTATTTATATATTTATCTATCTACTATATATCAATCTATATATCAATATGTCTATCAATCTGTCTATCAATCTGTCTATCAATCTATCTATCGATTTGTATATCAACATGTCTAATAATATGACTATAAAGCTTTCTATCAATCTGACTGTGAATCTATCTATCTCTCTATCTATTTGTCTATATATTTGTCTATCTTTCTAGCTATCTATCTGTCTATTAATATATCTGTCTATTTATCTCTCTATCTATTTGTCTATTAATCTATTTGTCTATCTATCTATCTATATATCTATTTATCAATCTATATATCTATTTATTTATATGTCTATCTAGCTGTCTATCAACCTGTCTATCTATCATTCTATCAAAATATCGATCAATTTGTATATTAACCGATCTATCAATCTAATGATAATTTGTATATGAATCAATCTATCTATCTATCTGACTATTATGGTAATAGTCAATCTATCTATCTATCCATTTATCAAACTTTTTATAAACCTATCTATCTATGTGTAAATATTTATGTCTATCTATTTGTCAGTCTATATATATATATATATATATATATATTTCTATCTATTTTCTATCTTTTTTTGAAAATCTATTTATTGATCGATCTATCTATCTATCTTTCTCTCTATCTATCATCTATCTCTCTATCTAAATATGTATATATCTATCTATATAATAATCTATCTGTCTGTCTATCTATCTATCTATTTGTGTATCTATATGCTTATATATTTGTCTATTTATGTCGATTAATCTATATATCTATCTATATACATATCTATCAAATTATCTATCTATCTGTGTATCAATTTGTGTATCAATCTGTATATGAATCTATTAATAAATTTGTCTATGAATCTTTCATTTATTTCTATGTTTATCTATATGTCTATCTATCTTTCTATCTATCTAGCTATCTGTCTATCTATTTTCTATCTCTCTATCTATATATATCTATATATATATATCTCTCTCTATCTATCTACCTATATATCTATTTATCTGTCTATCTATTTATTTATATATATGTCTATCTATCTGTCTATCAATCTTTTTATCTATGGGCCTATAAATATGTCAATCAATTTGTATATCAACTTCTCTATCAATATGTCAATCAAGCTATCTATCAATTTGTGTATTAATATGTCTATCAATATAACTATAAATCTATCTACCAATCTATCTATATATATGTCTATATATGTATCTATCTATCTATCTGTTTGTCTGTCTATCTATCAGTCTATCTATCTATCTATCTATATATCTATCTATATGTTTATCTATCTATTTGTCTGTATATATAAATATAAATAAATAAATATATATATTTATTTATTTATTTATGTGTCTATGTATCTATGTATCTTTCTTTCTTTTTTCTTTCTATCTATCATTCTAGCTGTCTTTCTGTCTATTGGTCTAGCTACCTGTCTGTCTGCCTAACTATCTATCTACAAAAATATCTAACTGCATGATTGTCTCTCTATTTTAATATCTATCTATCAGTCTGTTTCTCTGTCTATATGTCTATCTATCTACCTATCTATCTATCTATGTATATACTCATTTTTCTATATATCTATCTATCGATCGATCAATCTATCTATCTATATGTCTATATATCTTTATAACTATTAGAATATTAATCTATATGTATGTTTATCTATATATTTGTGTATTTATTTATCTATTTATCCATCTATATATCTATATGTCTATATATATATATATGTGTGTGTGTGTGTGTGTGTTTGTGTGTGTGTGTGTGTATCTTTCTTTCTTTCTATATATCTATCTAATTATCTATCTGTCTATCTATCTACCTATCTACCTATCTATCTATCTATCTATCTATCTATATTTCTATGTTTCTATCTGACTATATAACTATTTGTGTAACTATTTATGCATCTATCTATCTATCTTTCAATATATATATATATATATATATATTTATTTATTTATTTATATATCATTCTTTATATCTTTATATATGTCTATTTATCTAACTATTTATTTGACTATTTATTTATCTATAATTCTGTTTATCAATTTTTCTAAATATCTTTCTATCTATATGTCTATCTATCTATCTATCTTTTATCTATATGTGTGTCTATCTATCTGTATATATATCTGTTACAACTTTCAGTGTATTTATCTATATATCTATCTATATATCTCTTTGTCTATCAATTGATCAATCTATCTAACTATATGATCAGTCTATTATCTATGTATATCTTTCTATCTGTCTATCTATATCAGTATGAATCTGTCCATCTATCTATTTATCAATCTGTCTATCTCTTTGTCTATTAATCTATCTATCAACCTATCTATCAATTTGTATATAAATTTATTTATCAATCTGTATATAAATATATCTATATAAGTTTCTATCTATGTATCTATCAATCTGTCTATCTGTCTATATGTCTAACTATCTATATATCTATCTATCTTTTTGTCTATCTATTTGTCAATCTATCTTTCTTTCTCTTTCTTTTTGTATATTTATTTGTCAATCTATATGCCAATCTATCTGTCTATCAATTTATTTATCTATCTATCAAACTATCATTTATATCTCTATCTATCTGTCTATCTATTTGTCTAATAATCTATCTATCAATTTGTCTATCAATTTTTGTATCAATCTGTATATCAATCTTTCAATCAATTTATTAATCAATCTATCTATCTATCTATATATCTATCAATCAATCTTTCTTATATATATATATCTATCTATCTATCTATCTATCTATCTCTCTTTATATCTATCTAGCTATTGGTATATCTACTTTCTATCTAAATATCAATTTATCTATCTATCTACCAATATATCTTTTTATCTATCTATCTATTTATTTATATATCTGTCTATCTATCTATCTATGAATCTTTCCTATCTATCAGTTTGTCAAACTATCAATAAATTTGTATACCAACTTCTCTATCAATATGTCAATCAAGTTATCTATCAATTTGTCTATCAATATGCCTATCAATCAAAATATAAATTTATCTATCAATGAATCTATATATCTTTCTATATATATGTCTATCTATCTATCTATGTATCTATCTATCTATCTATTTATGTATCTATCTATTTATTTATATTTCTGTCTGTATATCTATCTATATATCTATCTGTCTATCTATCTATAAATCTATCTATCTATCTATCTATCTATCTTTCTGTCTATCAGTCTGGTTGTCTGACTGTCATATGTTCTAGCTATCTGTATGTCTGCCTAACTTTCTATCTGCCAGAGTATCTATCTACCTGATTGTCTCTTTGTTTGAATATATATATATATATATATATATATATCAGTCTGTTTGTTTGTCTTTATACATATCTATCTACCTATCTATCTATCTATATACCTATATATATATATATATATATATATATCTATCTATCTATCTATTTATCTATATGTCTATCTATCTTTCTAACTATTAGTATATCAATCTATCTATATGTTTATCTATCTATTTGTCTATCTATCTATCAAATTGAATATAAACTTGTCAATCAATATGTATATCAAGCTATCTATGAATCTATTTATCAATATGTTTATTAATCTGACTATCAATCTATCTATATATCTATCTATCTATCTATTTGTCTATATATTAGTCTATCTTTCTAGATATCTATTTGTCTATTAATATATGTATCAATTAATCTATTTATCAATCTATCTATCAATCTGTCTATCAATCTGTCTATATATATATATATATATATCTATCTATCTATTTATCTATCTATATATCTATTTATTTATATGTATATCTATCTGTGAATCGACCTGGCTATCTGTCACTCTATCAATCTTTCGATCAATTTTTATATCCATCTGTTTATCAATCTAATGATAAATTTGTATATCAATCTTTCTATATATTTGTCTATAATCTGACTAATAAGCTATTAATCAATATGTCTATCAATTTGTCTATCAATCCATTTTTCAAACTTTCTATATACCTATCTATCTATGTGGATATCATTCTATCTATATATCTGTCGATCAATATATTAATATATATATATATATATCTATCTATCTATTTTCTATCTTTTTTAGTCAATCTATCTATCGATCAATCATCCTATCTATCTTTCTATCTATCCATCAATATATTTGTCTATCTATCTGTTTATCTATAAATCTATCTATCTAACGATCTATTTATCTATCATATATCTTTCTATCTATATATCTATATATCTTTATATCTATCTGCATAGTAATCTATTTATCTATCTATCTATTTGTGAATCTATCTGCTTATATATTTGTCAATTTATGTTTATTAATCTATATATCTATCTATCAAACTATCTATCTATCTCTCTATCAATTTGTGTATCAATCTTTACATCAATTTATCAATAAATTTGTCTATCAATCTTTCTTTGATTTATATGTCTATCTATCTTAATAACTATGTAGATATATTGTCTAACTATTTTCTATCTATCTATCAATTTATCTGTCTATATATATACCTATCTATCTCTTTGTCTATCTACCTATATATCTATTTATTTGTCTATCTATTTATTTATATATTTGTCTATCTATCTATCTATCTATGAATCTTTCTATCTATCTGTCTATCAATATGTCAATCAATTTGTATATCAACTTCTCTATCAATATGTCAATCAAGCTATCTATCAATTTCTGTATCAATATGTCTATCAATATAACTATAAATCTATCTATCAATCTATCTTTATATCTGTCTATATATGTATCTAACTATCTATATATCAATCTTTCTATCTATCTATCTGTCTCTCAATTAGTCTATCTATCTATCTAGATATCTATCTATATATCTATCTATCTATCGATCTATCTATCTATCAATCTGTCTTCCTATCTAACTATGTAACTATCTAACTATGTAACTATCTAACTAACTGTCTGTCTATTTATGTCTATGTATCTGTCAAACAATCTATCTTTCTATCTTTCTGTCTATCAGTCTAGCTATCTATCAGTCTATTAGTCTAGCTACCAATTTATCTACCTAACTATCTATTTGCCAGACTATCTATCCCCCTAATTATCTCTCTATTTGAATATCAATCTATCTGTCTATTTATTTGTCTATATGTCTATCTATCTATGTATATACGTATTTTTCTATATATATCTATATATCTATCGATCTATCTATCTATGTATATGTCTTTCTATCATTCTAACTATTAGTATATCAATCAATCTATATGTTTATCTATATATCTGTATATCTATTTATCTATATATCAATCTATATATTTATATGTCTATGTATCTATATATAAATATATATCTTTTTATCTTTTTATCTAGCTATCTAAAAATCTATCTATCTATCTCTCTATCTGCCTATCTAACTGACTAACTATTTATCTATATATATGTCTATCTTTCTATCTAACTATTTGTGTAACTATCTATGTATCTATTTGTTTATCTTTTAATATATATATATATATATATCATTCTTTCTATCTATATATCTGTCTATCTATCTAATTACCTATTTGACTATTTATCTATCAATTATTCTGTTTATCAATTTGTCTATATATCTTTCTATCTATATGTCTATAGATCTATGTATCTTGCTGTCTATATATCTATCTATCTAATTGTATATCTATCTGTTTAACTATCAGTATATTTATCTATATTTAAATCTATATATCTATTTGTCTATTAATCGATCACTCTATCTATCTATATGATCAGTCTATTTATCGATCTATATATCTATTTATCTATCTATCTGTCAATCAAATCAGTATGAATCTATGCATCTATCTATTTATCTATCATTCTATCTCTTTGTCTATTAATCTGTCTATAAACATATCTATCAATTTGTATATAAATTTATCTATCAATCTATTTATAAATCTATCTATATATGTTTCTATCTATGTTTCTATCTATGTATCTATCTATTTATATGTCTGTCTGTCTAACTATCTATATAAATATATATCTATCTATTTGTCTATTTATCTATCTTTCTATCTTTCTTTTTGTTTATCTATCTATCAATCTATATGCCAATCTATCTATCTATCTATCTTTAAATTGATTTATATATATATATCTGTCTATCAAACTATTATTTATATCTCTATCTATCTGTCTATCTTTTTGTCTAATAATCTATTTATTAATCTGTTATCAATTTGTATATCAATCGGTATATCAATCTATCAATCAATTTGTCTATCATTCAATCAATCAATCTATCTATCAATATTTCTTTTATTTATATGTCTATCTATCTGTCTAACTATCTTTCTATCTATCTAGCTATTTGTCTATCTACTTTTTATATATATATCAATTTATCTATCTATCAGTCTATCAATCTGTCAATCAATTTGTATAACAACTTCTCTATCAATATTTTAATCAAGCTATCTATCAAATTGTCTAACTATATTTCTATCAATAAAAATATAAATCAATCTATCAATCAATATATATATATATATATATATATATATATCTATCTATCTATCTATGTAGCTATCTGTCTATCTATCTATCTATCTATGTATTTATCTATCTATCAATCTATATATCTATCTGTCTGTCTGGCTATCTATATATCTTTTTGTTTATCTATCTATCAATCTATATGTCTATCTAAGTGTCTATGTATGTGGCTATATATCTATCTATATATCTATCTATCTATCTATCTTTCTTTCTTTCTTTCTATCTATCACTCTAGTTTCTATCTATAATATGTACTAGCTATCTGTATGTCTGCCTAACTCTCAATCTACCTGACTATCTATCTACCTGATTGTCTCTCTATTTGAATATCTATCTGTCTGTTTGTTTCTCTTTATGTCTATCTATATACTTATATATCTATATATTTATCTACCTATTGATCAATCAATCAATCAATCAATCAATCAATATGTCTATCTATCTTTCTAACTATTAGAATATCAATCTAGCTATATGTTTATCTATCTATCTGTCCATCTATTTATCTATATATTTATATATATATATATATATATCAATATGTGTATATATATATATCTTTCTAATTATTTATCTATCTATCTATCTAACAATCTATCGATCTATCTACCTATCTATTTGTCTATATATATGACTGTCTTTCTATATATCAATCTAACTTTTTGTGAAACTATCTATGCATCTATCTGTCTATCTATCTTTCAATAAATATATATATATATATATATGTCTTTTTTTCTATTTATCTATCTATCTAGTTATTTGACTATTTATATATCTATTAATCTATTTATCAATTTGTCTTTATATCTTACTATCTATATGTCTATCTATCTATCTATCTTTCTTTCTATTTATATATGTGTCTATCTATCTGTAGTTCAATCTGTTTTAACTATCTGTCTATTTATCTATATATCTATCTGTATAACTATGTGTCTATCAATTGATCAATCTAAATGATCAATCTACCAGTCTATTTATCTATCTATATATCTATTTATTTATCTGTCGGTCTATCTATATCTATAGCAATCTGTCCAATTATCTATTTATCTATCTACCTATCTCATTGTCTGTTAATCTATCTATCAACCTGTCTATCGATTTATATATAAATTTATCTATCTATCTATCTAAATTTGTTTCTATCTATGTTTCTATCTATGTATCTATCTATTTGGTTATCTATCTATCTATTTGTCTAACAATATATATAAATATATATAAATATAAAAATATATATATATATATATATATATATATTTGTCTAAATATATATCTTTCTTTCTATCTATCTATCTTTTTGTCTATCTATCTACCAATCTATATGATAATCTATCTGTCTATCTATTTATATATCTGTAAATCTATTCGTCTATATATCTGTCTATCAAACTATCATTTATATCTCTATCTATCAGTTTATCTATTTGTGTAATAATCTATCTATATTATTGGTATATCTATCTATTTATCTATCTATTTGTCTATAATCTATCTATTTATAGATCGATCTATCTATCTATCTACCTATCTATTTATTGGTTTATATATCTATATTCTATCTCTCTATCTATCTTATATCTATCTGTATATCTATCTGTCTATCATTTTTCTATCTATCTATCGATCTATTTGCCTATCAATATGTATATCTATCTATCTATCTATTAATCTATCTATCAATCTATCTATAA